>CM074721.1:263264742-263554742 GCA_037306005.1 Rhinophrynus dorsalis | reverse complement strand
TTCCATTCTCAAAGTTCAGAGTTGTGTAAGGCACAATCTGCAGCTTCCATAGACTGCTAGAGACAATTTTTATTACTGAAATACATGGCAGTGTGTGAACACTACTTGATTAAGTCTGTGGCTGTTTGTAGTAGCCTATTTAGTAAAATATGACCATCACCTTTCAAAAATGTAGATTATCTCCAAATTTGAGTTTGCAAGATATTAACTATTAGGGGGAACAGGGTGTTCTTTTGCCAGAGGCCAGCTTCCAAGAGGGCTCCATCTGTTCCAGGGTTCAACAGGTTCTAGTTGTGCCTCTGTGACATTGTGTTAGGGTCCCCAAAAAATTTGCCCTCTAATTACTATTTCTGCCAGTGTTTAGTTGCATTTTTTTCTAGTCATGTTTTGCATTGCAACATAAGAATATATAGGATATAAGTGGTGGTGAACCTTCCTACTACTAGTGCTGAGGCAGCAGCACAACCAAAACAAGCCATCACCAGTTCAGGTTTATTCAGGGAGAAGTATGCAGTCGCCATCATTCTCTAACTCCCCCTTCCTCTGCAAAATCATTGGCGCGGGAATACTTTTCATTTAGGGCAGGGACTATGAAGTTGTCCACAACTGCAATGTACACATTCTGTGACAAAACTGAGAAGGGGTGGAAGGAGTAGTAACAACTTGGCACAACCATCCAAATAAAGCACATACATATAACCAAATGAAAATGGTGATGGTGTTGATTTTTTTCTGTAAAGTACACAAAAGAGGTGTTAGCATGTGGAGTGATGTTCTGTTTGCTGTTGTCTATCTGAAACTAATGCATAATGTATGCCTCTATCTCTAGCACCTGTCACTTTCACTTCTAGATCAGGTGCAGGATCTTCTGCCTGTTAGTGACAGATCAATCAAAAGTTTTTACATTTTTAAAACTGCCTATGCCTGTTACTGTAGTGTTTCTCTTTAAAAATCCCACCCACACTCCCTGCAACTGCAAGCAAGTCAAGCTCCCCCTCTGAGCTGCTATACTTGTAGCTAGTGTCAACATTTGAGCAGCTTTCTCTTACTGTACCAAGGACTGAAGTGCTAATTTACAAAATTTTACAGGGTAGACCTACTAGCTTCAGAATCAGCAGCCTGCAATAAATGGTAAAGCATACAGTATCAAGTGCAGCAACAGAGCCAATCACATCCCTGTATATATTTGTCCCACTTTCTCTTAACTGTATGGATGTAGGCCTGAATGTGCATAAATAACACACTGAACACATTTTTAGTAGCCATATTAGTCCAGTTTTATTAATACAAAGATATTGGTGCTTGTTTTCCCAGTTTAGCTTCCTTGGTGGCACTTGCATTCAATCATATATGCTACATTCTTGGATGTACAACAGTATGATCCTGTGATGTTGATAGATTCTGTGATAGTTGATAGTGTGGAAGGCTATAATGGATTCATTTATGTGTTTGCAAAGTTGGCAATGAATGAAATTGTATGGTTTTGTCCCACTGAACGTATGATCAGTATCACTGGGTAGTTTCCTGCTTCTTAGTTTTTGTTTTGATTGTTCAAAAGCTTGTCATAAAATATGAGCTGTTAGTCCAAATAAAAAAGGTATCACAAACTACAAAAGTACTCATAACTTTGTATTAACTAACACACTGACATTTTGCCAGGTTCAGATGACCTTATTTGAACTGCCCCTATGAGCCGCCAAACGTCAGGGATGAGCCACACTATGCTCAGAATGGTAGGGACTGGTAGGGACTGTATAAATGGTGATGACTGGAGTTATAGAGCCTATTGCCAGCAAGTGACAAACAGGGCTAGGGAAGGATTTAAGAATGCAGTGCCGACTAGACTGGACACAAGAAGGAGGTACTGGAGAATCACAGCAGTTACAAGAACTGAGTACTAGGTGGAGTTGCAGAGAAAAGTACACAGACTGAGCACCTGATGGAGTTGCTGGAGACAGGCTGCAGTATAGGCACTGAACATTGTTGTATAGGAAATAAGCAAGAGCAGCATAGCTGGAGAGCCACCTGCAAAGGACTCGGCTCCAAAATACAAAATACAAAATCCAGATACAGAGGTCCACAATACTTAAGAATACAGCAGCAAATGAGAAGCAGGGACAAATATAAATGACGGGAAAAAATTCAAGAGTGCAGTTCACCAGGAACAATATCCCCAGACATGAAAAAGAGAGGAAAATCCACAATCCAGGTCATTCACAGTAGAACTAGTACTGGTCTGGTTCATCGGCCAGAGGCAATACTGTAACAAGCACAGTGTTGCAGTATAGATAGGTAATAAACTAAGAGTCAAAAGAGAGACCCTTAAACAGAAGCCCCTATCAAAAGTGAGGCACTCAACTTAAAGTATAGAAAAATGCAAATCAATTTTATTGAGTGTTTCACATACAAAACAAACATATAAAGACTCACATTTAAATCACCATTAAAAACATATCACAGGTAGGAGGGATACGATAAAGAAACATATAAATATATAATATTGCACAAAAATAAATATATGAGGCAAACATTGAAAATATTGTGTATATCTACACCATAGTGGTAAACTCAAGTCCTAAAAAATATATATATATATATTTGGTAGATGCAGTGCATATATTTTTACAGTATTTAATAAATTATTCTTCATTGGTGATTTATATTACCAAAATGTTGGGATCATAATAAATATGCGCTATTATAATAATAATAGGGATTAGTAATCTGCTTATTTCCATTTAAGTTGATACTTGTATCTGTATCTATATGTTCACATTTATTTATTTTTATCAACAGTTGACATGTGTATCTGTAGTCATCTATCACAAGTGTCACTTTATATCGTCATAAATATCTTATAACACGAGTGATATGATGCCTGTTGTTTATTTATAATAGCGAAAAAATAGCATATTAAACAGGGTTTATAGCCCTTTAATACCTTTGTAACGCTGAAAAATATATACTTGATTAAGCATGTTTTTTAGGAGTGTTATCTAGTGAGTGTCGCTTTGCATCGCTATAAACATCTTATAATATTACAATGCTCGTTTTTCAGTATCATTATGAAATAAGTAATGATACTTAATTAAAGATGTTCTTTATGAGTATAATTTAGTGAGCGTTGCTTTATATTGCTATTGACATCTTATAACAGTGAAATAAGTAATGATACATGTATTATACTTTAATAGGATCTATATCCCTTTAACATCATTATAAAGTTGAATGAATATGTATTTAATTATGTTTTCTGATATATATACTGTACCTGAATGGGACTATTAGCCCTGGTTTGTTGAAATCCGTAAAAACAAACATATATATTTGCAGATTTAGTTATTTTTTGGGAAATATATGTATATTTGTAGATCAGTGTGCTCCTTCTTTGTCCTTTCCTTGGCACATGACTTGTTCCCGTCCCTGTGAGATTGGCTCGGCATCCGTATCTGTGCGGATGTTTACATATTTTGATCATGTGACTTCTGTCATGTGAGCCCTGGGTCATGTGTTGTAAACACTTTGCGGGCTCTCACGGCAGTTAGGATTGATATTGAAGCATCACGTGAGTCTCTTTGGGATTGGGGATTGGTTTGAAATGTGGATTTAAGCAGAGCTATGCCATTGTTTATTATCCCCTGACGAAGCCTAGCAGCGATACGCGTTGGGATCTGTGGCATGGCTTGGAGGGTTGTTACCTTTTTTGCACTTATATGAGGTTTGATGGGGTTTTTTGTGGGATTTTTTTATTTTCTTGCACTTCTATAATTATTTAGAAGAGGATTAAGTTTATTTTTCACTTTTTATGTGAGGAGGTCCTAGAATATATATTTTTTAGGACTTGAGTTTACCACTATGGTGTAGATATACACAATATTTTCAATGTTTGCCTCATATATATATTTTTGTGCAATATTATATATTTATATGTTTCTTTATTGTATCCCTCCTACCTGTGATATGTTTTTAATGGTGTTTTAAATGTGAGTCTTTATATGTTTGTTTTGTATGTGAAACACTCAATAAAATTGATTTGCATTTTTCTATACTTTAAGTTGAGTGCCTCACTTTTGATAGGGGCTTCTGTTTAAGGGTCTCTCTTTTGACTCTTAGTTTATTAGTCATTAGTTTTTGTCCCTAGAGTGCACCTAACTATTATAGTTGGTATTGATTTAAAGATAGATTATTTGACTAGTGCTAGCCTACCCCTTTTTTTGAATGAGCAGCATAGATAGGAACAGGTTCAGTTCACTAACTGCAGATCAAAGCAGGGACAGGCATTCAGTGGTAGCCTGGTCACTAACAGGACTGCTACAGCAACAGTGGAACACTACAGGAATAATCAAATGACAGTAAGGTCAAAAACAGAATTAGTTCGTCAACATCAGATCAATACAGGAATAAGCAGCAAAAAATAGAGTGGTTAGAAATAGGATTGAATCAGAAACAGTGGATTAATATAGGAACAAGTAGCAAACACTAGTGTGATCAGCAACAGGAATGATTCAGCAACAATGGATCATTGCATGAACAAGCAGCAACTAATAGCATGGTCAGGAACAGGGCCAGGTAAAAAAATGGATAGCAGGAACAAACAGCAATTACTGCACATGGCACACACTTAACAAGAAGCTTTGAACAAGTATCATTACAAGGAAGAGATGGCTCTATAAAGAGACCAGGTGATCACAAGAGCTTAACTACAACACTGGATCAGGCCTCATGTAAGGCAACAAGTAAACTCAGGAACTATTGCACACTATAGGAATCTGTTCTTGTTGTCTATTTGTCTTTTCTTGAATATATGATGCATTACATCTGTCTGTGTCTCAGGCCCAGTCCTCTCAGGTAAAAAGGATAATTTGCCTGTCTGACTGACTTCTAACTCTCTTTTCTCCTTTTCACTCCTACACTCTGTGAACCCAAGTGTCCAAATACTTCTATATCAAGCAATTTCTGCTCCCTTTCTTTGTCTGTCTGCCTCTATACAAGCTAGAAATAAAAATTCATCCGATTCCAGGAAGTACTGTTATTTTGCATGTTTCCCTTTTTCAGGCAAAATGTTTCACACATCCCTACTTAGTACATAAGGATATTAGTATCATAGTGAAGAATACACTTATTATAGCGTCAATGTTTCAATTATGAAAATGTGTCCATTTACACTGAGATGTTGACACTATAATACATTTATACTCTACACTTGTTTGATTTTATATATTTCATCATCACCATGTTCAGGCATTGTTGATCCACTGCAGGATGAAGGCCTCCTCTGCAAGCCTCCAGCAACTTTGGTCCTGCGCCTTTTGCTGCCACTGTGCACCAAAAAATTTTGTAATTTCATCTACCCCTCTTGTCTTTGGTCTTCTTATTGGGCATTTAGTATCAAGTGGAATCCATTCCAAAATGAATTTGGACCATCTATCATCAGATCTTCTTACTATGTGGCCTGCCCATTTCCATTTCAGGCAATTTACTCTATCAGTTGCATCATAGATCTTTGTTTGTTGACGAATCCATGCATACATTTTTCAGTCTCTTTTTGTTATATTTTGAATTCTCTCTGTAACCTTAGGTTTTTGAATGGCTTTGGCATTCAGTGTCTATGTTTCACACATTTCAAAAAACCTTTTTCTTGAGGCAGAGTGGTAAATTTGTCTTAAAGACAGTACTACTAATTTTTCCAAATGCTTGCTATTCCAATTTTATTCGACATTCAATTTCCATCATGGTGTTTCCATCTCTTAACATATCCTGTCCAAGGCAAACATATGTTTTTCCATGTTTCAGGTACTTTGCCGAGTAGTAGGCATTTTGAGAATAGTTTAGCTAGTGCTTTGAATAAAGGTGGACCTTCAGATTTCAACATTTCAGTAGTAACTTTATCAGGTCCAGCTGTTTTGACATGTTTGATTTTATTGCAATTTCTTCTTCTACAGCTTCAGCCTCTGACACTGCATTCAGTTGTTATTCTTATGAGCTTGCACATTTCTACATAGTCTATACTGTTTGAAATATTACCTTTTTATTTTATTTATCATAGCTTTTTCATCATGGCAACTGTTTCTTTTAATATTCAGGTTGTTTTTTCTTGTTTTATATTAGGTGCAAGAGCATGGCCAGTGTCTACAATAGTCTCCGTAACTTTTTCATTGTGGGCTGAAATGTGTGTCTGGAAGGTCTTGCAAAACAATGAGGTGATTAGACAGTGCTATCTCAAAATTCTTATGATTTTTCAATAGCTGGCTAGAGTCAATCTTTATGCTTGATTATTTTCTTTTTCCTTGCAGTCAATTTTGATTTTTACTCTCACTAGACAAAGGTCAATTCCAATGTTACAATGATTTATAACTGAGCAATCAGTGAAAATAATTTTATTATTTGCAAGTATGACGTCAATTTCACTTGCATTACCATTAGGGCTTTTCCATATCCATTTTCTGTGGGCTTTTTTCCTGTAGGATGAATTCATGATGCACAAATTCTGTCCTGCTGTACATTCGATCAGTTGATTGCCTCTTTTTCAGGTTCCATGTGGTCAGATTGATTTTTCTCCATTTTGGATCTTACCAGTTCTTGCATTTAAATATCCCATTACAAATTTGTAGTGGTAATTGTCCTGTTTGTAGAGGCGTAATAAATCATCATAAAATTCTTCAACGTCATCATCACTGTGTCGGGGCTTAAACTTGAATGATTTCAAGAGTATAGCAACTGTTTAGCTTGATAGCACAGGAAGTCATTCTTTCAGAAATACTTTCTACTTTTATGACTCAGTCTGCCAGTCTTTCTTTTATCAAGAACCTGATTCCTCTACATTGTCCATCATTGGTTTCTTTTATAGTGTAACCAGTGTCAATCTTCTTATTAGACTAAATATTCATCTTTTTTATGAACTGCACTTAAGATGATGATGAGATTTAGTTCTTGTAAAGTTCTGCTGCCGTAGGAAGTAGCTTGCAAGCCTCCTGGGAATGAAGGCCATTGTTTTTGTTGTACAGCCATGCAAAGGGAATGGACTGTGATCTACCACACTGGTCCAGTGCATGTTGGAAGATTTTGGATCAATTTATTCTGGTATCTTAGTGACATCTGGTTACCCTTTGGTATAGGTAGTGATTACCCGGACACTTAGGCCAGATAGCCATTTAGAATCTCTATAAGGTACTGTCCCTTTAGGAGATAAAATTATAAAGATCTGATGTAACATAAAATGTATTGAATATATCCTCTATATATCCTACTACTCATTTGACCCAATAATACTACTGCTATTGGAGGGATGACAATAGGATATTACTTTCTATGTAATACTGAATTAGTTCAGTTTTGGTGATGATACCTCAGATATAGGAAAATTGGATGTCTTCTTTTTTAAAGTTTATAATTTTATTATTTTTTTGTTTGCAATAAAGGTTATATTTTATACTATTCCCTGACATGAATGACTAATTTAGATTTATTTTAGTGTTACATTTAATCATTATGTGCCCTCATCAAATCTACTTTTTTGTTGGGGTTTTCTCCTTTTTTTGTAGAATAATATACATTTCTCAAGAGACATCAGAACACAGTAACTAACACGTGTTTTATACTCTATAACACCAATTACATCATCAAACCACGATCAAACCAGATTAGCTCAAGGTAAAACAAGCCCCATTGGGTGTTTGGAATGTTAGTCATGTGGTGTTAAAAAATAAAATGTGGCATTAGTAAAATGAAAAAGGCATTTAACAACTTAATATGAGGTGACACGTTACAGACCTATGTGGAACCTGTGCAATATAAACAACACCACCCAACACAAAGCCAAACACTACTCATAAATATCTAAGAAGTGTGTATGAGATAGTCGTGATGCTGGCAAGACACTGATTGGTGTCTAATACATCAGGAAGCGGCGATGCCGCTGGGAACTCATGGGTCTCCAGTGTATCGCAACTCCTCTCATACACCATATTCAAGGATGTAAAGTAGGAGAAAGTCTTAAGCGACCACATTATTGAAATAAAAAGTAAATGTAAAAAAGCATATTATTTTCTGTGGTCTTTGGTGACAAGGCCATCCACCAAGCAAAAAACAGGTTGAGGTGCATTGTAGTGTCAATAGAGATCCCTGGCTAGATGAACCGCACAATTAAGGGGAATATAGATTAAAAAAAATTGTAATTTATATTGCCACTCATCACAATGAACAACAAGGACATGAGAATATGAGAACACTGGACATATAAAGGCTCTACTCAAAAAGTTCCATTAATAAGAAAAACATGATTAGCATAACAAATTGGCCCTAGAAAGAAAGACCTAGTGGTTGATGATTCTATAGACTCAAATCATAATTAACAAGTAATGTCTGTAATTAGGCTGTTGGTATCCATCAGTTAATTAAAATTTAGTGCCAGTTTTTAGGAACAGGTGCAAGAAAACCATGTGGTTGTCCACTTTTTTGTGAGAAAATCCATCTAAATTAAAGTGATTAAAATCTTCGCTGTTTTAGCTCATTGCCAAAACTTTTTTTGCTATTTTTTCAATGGCTAGAAAGTTTTTGCCCCTTTAATCATGTTTTTTGCCTTTTCTTTACAAATACTTGACGTTTTCCAGGAAATTAAACAATATACAAGCAGCTACAAAGAGAGAGGTGCTAGACTGTTGTGCTGTGTGTTAATAGCAAAATTGAGGCAGGAGAGGCTCACAGTGACTGCTATCATTATGAGAAAGTTTAATAATAATAAAAGGAGGAGCTGGAAGGACCCAATGAGTCTGAGGAGGAAGTGGCCCTGGTCCCCCAGACCCAATGATGGCAAATACCCCTACATAACTCCTAGGGATCTTGGGGGAATCTGTGTCACGGGAGGAAGAACAGGGTAGTAGTGTGATCAAGAGAGACCAGCTACCCGAACCCTAAATCACACTTGACCAAGGCAGTCCTACCACTAGTACTACTACTAAGAAGGTCCAGCAACTTTTACAGTCTCAGAGTATTAGGAGTGAGGGAGGGGTGATCATACTACTAGTGAGGAGGAAGACTCAGGGACTGAAGTTGAAGTGGTCGGTGTTAGTAGTAGTAACAGTGATGATGAAGCAGCTGGTGGGACTAGCGTTAGGGGAGCGGCAGGATAAATAATGCAGAGCGGCCAGACTAGTGGTCAAGATTCCCCTGACCCTAGGAGTCCCTTTCCCCCCATGGCATTGTACAGGTGGATCATGAACCTGATGAAGGCAAAATTGTTGCCTAGCAGTAATAAATACTACCACCACAAGGAGCCTGTGCCTGCTGCTAGTGCTGCCAGTCTGCCTTCTTCAGGTCAACAAGAGATAACAAGTGTGACATTAGGGGACCCTCTGTTACATTTCTCATCACCTCATCTAACCGGTGAGACGTTTGAAATAGAGCAGCAGCAAGGAGGGACTGGTGATTGTCATGATGATGGTGGAGAAGCTGAGGTGGAAGATACATTAATGTTCTTTTTAGCCCAAACGAAGAAGGAATAGGAGACAGGGATGGGGATGGACAGAACAACTAGACATGGGTGAAAATATACTCCTCAAACCAAAAATCGGCAAATAATGGCACTTCCCACTTGGCAAAAAAATTCCTGCGAAAAGCGCTGTTTGTACACTTTTTTCACCTAGCTCATTGAATTGAAATCAATGGGAACGTTGAATTTACATACAACACATAGCAAATGTTATTTCCCAAAGGCATAGTATAAAAGGGGCATAAGGGTGGCCTGTGTTGGTGGAGTGTGGGGAAAAAAATCAGTTGAACAGGGAATGCTTTTTTGGGGAGGGGTGTTTACTGGGATTGGGGGAACATTTAATAAAAAAATAAATAAAATAAAATAAGAAATTTGTATGTAACGTGATAGCTAAAGGGACCCTCTGTAAGATTTGTTATTAGAGGCCCAAGCCCTGATAAAATATTGATTTGTAGGACTTAGACTTATTAGAGGCACAATCCCTGAAGAAATATTGATTTGTAGGACTTAGTCTTGTTTGGCCCAAGTCCTAAGGAAACATTGATTTGAAAGACTTAAGCTTGGTACAAGCACTGTCAGTGTCAGCTTCTTCACAAAGTAAAGAAGTCAACTCTTTACTTGGTTCAATATACTGAGTATTTTATTGATTATAACTTCCTGTGAGCACAGAAGGAAAGTCAAGCAGCCTGGAAAAACACTTCACTATCAAAGCTATTCTTTAAAATTGGGTTCTAGGTAGCAGTATCAAATAATACAAAGTCATGCCCTGAAGCAAAATTATTCAGCCTATAAAATGAAATTAATAACAAGTAGCTAGACTTCCCATTTTTGCTCTGGTGACCACAACTGCCAACTGCCTAAAAATGGTCAACAGCTTCTACAAAAAGAAGTCAGAGACATGGGTAGTACAATATGAATGGTTATGATATCAGAGCAAAGTCACATACACACTTACAAAGGTTAGTCAGACAAACAACATGGAGTCAGTGAGACAAAATGTCCATAAAACAACCAGAGGCCCCTGCCAGTCCATATTATTTTCACAGCTCTAAGGAAACTTTGATTTATAGGACTTAGGCTTCTTAGAAACAAGCCCCCAAAAACTGTTTATTTTTGTAGGCCTATGTTTTTTTTTTTTTTTTTTAAAGCACAAGCCCTGAGAAACTAAATGCCCTACTGGCCTAGTGCCCGTAGGTCATGTCGTGTTGGTCAGTGGCCACTGTCATATGCCTTGATGCAGATGCAGAATTTGCTACTTCTGTTCTTGCTGCTGCTGCTGAGTTGTTTAAGCAGCAGGATGAATAAGCAGCTGAAAGGGAATGGGATCAACAGCAGCGGTAATATGGGTGATGGATGATGAAGGTTCCACTTGCCACGACTAGCTCCAGTGATGCACCTGAGGCAGTAGCAGCACCATAACTAGCCCCCACCACTTCAGGTATATGAAAGAAAAGAAGAAGTTGCCCAATAATGCTTCTCCACCTGCCCCTCCTCCAAAATCATGGGTGTGTTGATACTAGCATTTAACTTTTTCCCTTGAGAGCAGGAACTGTGCCTCTCATCAGCATCTGCAATGTGCACAGTATGTGTGGCAAATAACACCTGGCACACCCCACTAAGGACACATGACAACTTGCTGACAATTTAATAGTAATGATGAACCCTGCCTGCCACCAGCTTAGCTTATTCTACAGGATAGAATCTCCTCAGATGCCCTGCTTGCGGTTCTCCTCCACCACACAGTGTGCAATGGGTGGACACAAACTGCCACATCCAAACATCTACAGAGTAGCTGGCATTTGAAGGGGGAGGCAACGATGAATGGAGTGGATTGGCAAAAGATGTAGTTACCCTAGAGCAGTAGATTTCAATCTTTCCATGCTCAGAGCACCCCTAACTCACAATCTAGAGTATTGAAGGCACCCCCTAAAATTTTATGAGTCATTTGTCAAGGGCATTATGAAGGGGACAAAAGAAATATACAGTTCTTCTTTGATCTCACAATCATCAGGATAACAAAAATAAGCTCATGTAAATGAAAATTTCCATAAATACAAATTTGGAACTCAACATTCACATTTTTGTCAATGTCTTTATAGAGAACATGGGGCACCCTAAGTGGATGTCTGTGGCACACAAAAGTGCCATATCACCCTGGGTGAGAATCACTGCCCTAGAGTAAGAAGGTGATGGCGAGCTAGTTGTTTCGCTCATCATCTAACCTCAGCCTCTGCCTGGGTTGCTCTATTCTTCCACCTATTTGATCTCCACCTCGCCTCTTGTTGCCTTTCAGGAGAGTCGGGGTATAGCAACAGCAGTGCTTGATTTCTGTGGTGGGTGTTTGGCTTTAACATGTTTGACATAAATGTCATGGTGTCTGTTTCATGTGTGTTATCAGGGTGCTTGTGCCAAGGCACGTTCCCTCCTTTCCCCTTCTCACTCACGTCACAAATTGTGCACAGTGCCCTTGTTGATGACTACACTGTTATTGCCCCAAGAGAAAAATAGTCCCACATCCATGTCTTCAGGGGAAGGGGAAAGATGGAGAAGAATGGCCTCTTTCTTCTTCTCCTCCACATTCCCTTTCACTGTCTTGGGCAGAGGATGAGGTTGCTGCTACTGCCTCATAATCAGTACTGTAACTAGGACCAGGAGAATTTCTGCTACCGGAAAATGGAACATGTCCTAGTGCTACATCACTTGTTGACCCCATTCCCACTGTGTCCATGGTGGTATGTGGCACACTAGCCCACTCCCCAGCATCCTGCTGCCATTGCAACTCAGCAGCAGCAGGAATTAGAGCAGTTCTAAATTCCAAAAGCTCACTGCTACTGGTGGTGGTGATGCCAATCCCCATCCCTGCATCCCATTCCTTCTCATTTTGGGCTAAAAAGGCCATCAATGTCTCTTCCACCCCACCCAGAGGTGATGAGAAATATAACAGAGGGTCCCCTAATGTCACACCTGCAAATTCTAGGTGATCTGAAGAAGGCAGACTGGCAGCACTAGCAGCAGGCCAGGCAGCTGATATTTGTTCCTGGTGGTGGTATTATTGTGGATAGGTAACAATTCTGCCTTCTCCAGGAACATGGACAATGCTGTGGGGGGAAGGGGACTCCCAGGGTCAGGGGAACATTGTGGGATCCCTTGACTGCTAGTCTGGACGCTCTCAATTGTATCCCTACCACTCCCAACACTAGTCCCACCAGCTGCTTCACCATCACTATTACTAGTACTATAACTAACTCCAACTACATCAGTTTCAGCCCCTGAGTTTTCCTCCTCACAGTAACTAGCAGCAGGCACAGCACTGGTGGCAACAGGGGCAGCACATCTGACAGCAGGCACAGCACTGGTGGCAGCATGGACAGCACTGGCAGCAGACACAACACTGGTGGCAGCACATCTGCCAGCAGGCACAGCGATCAGGGGCAGCTTGTCTGGCAGCAGCACAGAGAGCTGGCCTGTCCTGCTCTCACTACTACCCTCTTCTTCCTCCCTTGACATTAATTTCCCAAAGATCTCTAGGGTGATTTAGGGGGACTGGCCAGCATTGGTTCTGTAGTGGTCACTTCCTCCTCCTCCTCCAACTGAGTTCCTCATTTTATTAGTTTTAAACTTTCTCATAGTGATAGCAGTCACTATGAGACTCTCCTGCCTCAATTTTTCTAAAAAGATCACAGCAGAACAGCACAGCATGTCTACCTCACTCTGTAGCTGCTTCTATTGTGTTTCACTTCCTGGAATATATCAAGGTTTTATAGCAAAAAGGTGAAAAACACGCAAATCAATGGGTGGAAACTTTCTAGCCAATGAAAAACTGGCAAAGAATCTTTTCCAATAAGCAAAAAATGCAAATAATTTTGTAACGGGAACCCAAGACGCCGGGATGTCTTGGGCTGTCGTTCTGGGTTTCTCACTCCTGAAGGCGGCTACAGCTGGGTCACCAAGCCGGTGATCTCAGATTGCTGCCTGGAAGACTGGAACATAGTGCTCCTGAATGGGGGTCAAAGGGAACCCTTTAGACCATCCAGGAATACAACAACAGAAGACTCATCTAGTCCAAAACTACTACTACTTTATTTGAGGGAAAAGGGACATTTTAAAGTAAAACCAGGCACAATACAAAATGGTGGTGTAAATATGGGACACAATGATACAATACAGGGAAATGTAGCATGTAGTATGAGTAATACAATCAACAAAACAGTACAATAGAAACAGGTGTTACTGACAATCATGACACCAGACTAATCCTATCACACAGAAGACAACAGTGTATACACAACAGAGGTGAAGGGATTAGGAAAGAGACACCTAATCAAAACCTGAACCAGACAGTGAGCCAAATACAATTTGGACAGCCTTATAAAAATAAACCATTTAACTCTTGCAGGTGCATGTAAGATTGTAGGCCAACATTTCACACAGGGGTCCAGCATCTGTTCCATAAATGACACCACATTAAACCATTCACATAACTTTTAACATAGAACGGTAGGCAGCCTACTTTTCAGCATGGACGGTGTAGAATTTACCATTCCAGGGCTGAATTGTTGTGGCTGTCCAGCCCCAGGAGCTGGGACTTCCACCAGTGCTTTCCAGTCTTTTGTGGTCTCTTCCATGGCTCTTACAAGAGCCCCTAGTAACAGCCTATGGTCTGACATTACCCCCCCCCTTCCGAGTCCAAAGCCAGAGGCAACCAAGGTGAACAGTTGCTTGACAGGAAGAGGGGTAGTTTGTCCGTTGGGGTCAGAGTTGGTGAGTGCGCAAAAAATCCTAGCCAGGGTGGGCCAGGCAGGGGACAGAGGTCCTCTGCCCCAGAAAGTGATGGGGAGAAGAAGAAAGAGGCCATTCTGCTCAACATTTCCTCCCCCCCTGGGACAGGCACAATGCAGTCATCAGAGACGGGCAGGCACTGTGCACAATTTGTGACAAGTTAGTGAAAAGGGGAAAGGATGGAACACACCTTGGCACAACCACCCTGATAAAGCACATGAAACACAGACACCATGACATTTATGTGAAACACGTTAAAGCCAAACACCTACCAAAGAAATCAGGCACCACTGTTGCTGTACCCCATGACAAAAAGAGTTTAGGCAGAAATCAAAGTGGAGGAATAACAGAGAAACACAGATAGAGCATGATAGTTCAATGGGGAACGAAATACCTGCCTCACCATCACCATCTTGCTCTAGGTTAACTACATTTTCTGGCGATCCACCTCATCTATCTTTACCTCCCCCACCGGTTGATAGCCATTCAGTAGATGTCAGGATGTGGCAGTTCGTGTCCACCCATTGCACAGTCTGTGGTGCACTGACCACACATGCCCGCGTGGTGGAAGATATTTGCAAGCAGGGTATAAAGCGGCATCTGAGGAGATTTCATCCCGCAAAATGTGCTAGGTTGGTGGCAGGGAGGGTTCATCAGTATAATTAAACTGTCAGCAAGTTGTAACCTGTCCATAGCAGGGAGTGGACAAAGGGCATAGTTATGACAGCATCAGTACTTGGTTTCTGTTGGGATGATTTCACACTGGAGACCCTAAGTCTCATGGTGTTTTTTACACTTATGCCAGGTGTTTGATGTGAGTCCAGATGTGCCCATTGTTCCCAGCCCTTCCCTTATTTATCACAAACACTGTGCACATTGCAGTTGCTGATGAGTTCCTGCTCTCAAAGGACTTTAATATTATAACAACAACCCATGATTTTGGAAGAGGGGTAGGTGTTATGGTCCAACTTCTCCTTTTTCCCCATATACATGAAGTGGTGGGCGCTAGTTATGGTGCATCACTAAAGCTAGTAGTGGCAAGTGGAATCTTCATCATCCAATACCCATGTTACTGCTGTTGATCCTACTCCCTTTGAGATGCCTAATCATTCTGCTGTTTAAACAACTCAGCAGCAGTGGCAAGAACAGCAGTCACAAATTCTGCTATGACACCAGGTCATTTGACAATGGGCAGTGGCCGCTGGCCACCACAACATGACCTGCTGGCACAAGGTCAGTAGTGTATTTTTTTTCCTCAGGGCTTGTTCTTTACAAAAAATAAATCAGAGGCCTACAAAAAAAACTATTTTTGCAGCTGGGTTTCTAAGAAGCATAAGTCCTACAAATCAATGTTTCCTTAGGGCGTGTGTCAAAACAAGTTTGAGTCCTACAAATCAATGTTAGCTCAGGGCTTGGACCTAACACAATCTATTTCCTACAACTAATCATTGTTTCCTTAGGGCTTGTGCCTCAATCAAGTCTAAGTCTTACAAATCAATGTTAGCTCAGTACTTGGGCCTAACACAAGTCTAATCCTATATAATAATTCGCTAAAACATGTGTAATGCCGCATCATGCGCAGTAGACACTGCTGCGCGTGCTGCAGTCATGCGCAGTAGAGACTGCCCGTGCCACAGCTGATACAGAGCTGGACCCTCCTTCAGAGAGTCCAGCTCTGTATCAGCCGCGGCGCAGGCAATCTCTACTGCGCATGACTGCCCCGTGACCGGATGGCAGTGGCACTGTGGCCCGTGTAATGGGCTTTTCAACTAGTTTCCTATAAATAATCAATGTTTCCTCAGGGTTTGTGCCTCTAATAAGTGTAAGTCCTACAAATCACTGTTTCCTCAGGGTTTGGGCCTCTAACAACAAGTTCTATAAGTCATCCTTTACAAAATACTCTATCCCATCAAGTATCAGTCTGCCCCAGTCATAGGTTACATCAGGGGGTCCCTGTCTCTGTCCCCAATTTCTTATTTTATTTAATTTTTTCTTTTATTTATTTTTTTTTATTAACTGTCCCCCAAATACCAGTTAACAACCCCCCCCCCCACAAAAAAAATCCCTTTTAACTGAGTCTTTCCCCATATTCCACCCACCAACACAGGCACCCTCCTCAGACCCCTTTTATACCATGTTTTATGTTTTTGCAAATTGTATTTATTTTTTTATTAACTGCCTCCCCAATCCCAGTCAACAAACCCCCCCTACAAAAAACTTTGTTCAACTGATGGCTTCCCCACACTCCACCAACATAGGCACCATCAGCCCCTTTTTATACTATGCCTTTGGGAAATAAAATAGCATTTGCTATGAGATTTGTGTAAATGAAATGCTCCAATAGATTTCAATGCAATGAGCTGGGCACATAAAGCAGAAAAAATGCACTTTTCACTGGAAACTTTCCACCAAGCGAGAAGTGCCATTATTCGCCGATTTTGGTTTGAGGGGAAAATCTTTGCCCATCCCTACCCATCAGTAGTGCATGAAATCATTAATAACAGAAAGGCCGTGTCCCTGAGAGATGTCAACTGAATATAGGACACACCAGAATAGATATTGACTACAATCAGCATAGGATTCATAGCTTAAAGGGATAGTAATACCTAAAATGTAAAAAAAAATATGTTGTAGGGTTTATCCCCCTGAGTAAAACAAGAGTACTCCCACTGCTGAAAGATGTTTCATTCAAAAGTTATTAATTTTCAAAGTTGAATTTTTTAGGTGCAATATCACAGTGGCCTGAAATTGTACAGTGGCGCTGTTGCTACACGATCCTATGGACAGCTCTGGTCTCAGGACCATAAATCTCCATAGGATGGTGTAGCAACAGCGCCACTGTAAAATTTCATGCCACTGTGATATTGCACCTAAAAAATTAAACTTTGAAAATTAATAACTTTTGAATGAAACATCTTTCAGCAGTGGGAGTACTCTTGTTTTACTCAGGGGGGTAAACCCTACAACATATTTTTTTTTACGTTTTAGGTATTACTATCCCTTTAATTAGAGATAATGTAATCATAAGTATAACCCCATGGACAGAGTAAAGACTAACAGTATAAATATCCAGTTTTCAATTGACACATCTTCTTACTCTGAATGCTAATACTGATACCACTGGTACGAGAAATTAAAAGAATCGATTGACACAAATTGTGCAAAATTACATTGTTTTGAGACTGCTAAAGTACAAAAGGTTAACCAAGATTTTAAAGATAACAGGGTGTACGAGTGGTTAACAAGCACACGGGATAGGCTAAACACATCCAACAAAACTGTCAGTTGACATCTCTTAGGGACACACACTTTCTGTTCTAATTATCATTAACTATTACATGCGCTACGGATGGGTCTCCCAACAAATCTTGCACCTGTTCCTAAAAATTGGCACTGAATTTCAATTAACTAATGGATACAGACAGCCTCATTAGAGAATTAATTGTTACTTAGGATGTGAGACTAAAGAATCATCAACCACTAGGGCTTTCATTCTAGTACCAATTTGTTAATCTACTCATGTTTTTCTTATTAATGGCACATTACGAGTAGTGCCCTTTTGTGTCCAATGTTGCTCTCAAATTCTGTTGTTCTGGTTGTCCCCCACCAGGTGGACGGATGCCACCGGGGGCACTGACCCAGGCAGGTAATTCCTTTTGACCTGTTTGGCTCTGTTGCACCCCCTATCCCAGTGGTATCTTGACTTATCTTTCAAAGATTTTTGTGATTGTTTCATTCTGTCGAGTGACAATATAAGCGACAATATTATTTGTATTCAGGGATTACAGAGAAAGATAATACAGTGAAGTTTAAACATTGAAGTGACTGGCGTGTGGCTTAAACCTTGGGCCGTAGTTAACCTAAGGGTCGTGAGGCGCAGTAAGCCAGTTTAGAGGCCAAAAGGAGATGAGGTAGGTGGCTAGTGAGTAAGTAATTTAAAAGTGCATTGTATATGTGGCTGGGAGCTGGAATATGTTTGTAATACAAGACGAATGCTATCTACTCATTCTTGTGTAATCTTTGTTGGTACTTGATTTTGAGGAAGCAGAAGATGCTACTCCTATTCTAAGGGGGCAGCCTGAAGACAAGAAGGGGTTGAATTGTAAATGACTGAGAAGGATTCTGAAGCAGCTAACAAAAGAACTGTACTAAGAGGGCCATAAGGTATGGGTAGTAGTGGACTTGAGTCGGGAATAAAGGCCAAAAGGGATTGCAAATTGGCTAGTGTAGCGACTGGACAACAGTTGCCAGCAGTGGCGAAACAACTAATGTCTATCCCAGTATGAAGATCATCAGTTTAGAAATGGCCAGAATAGCGGGATGGGGAGGGTAGGATGAGTGATTAAATGTGCAGATGAGTGGTAACCGATGGGAATTGAAAAACCTTAGACCTCTGAACGGGGAGGTGCGGTAGGCCTCTGCGAAGAGGTATGGCTTGGGAGATTAAAAATGACCTCTAAAGAGGAGGATGGGACATTTACTTGAAAGATGAGGAGGACCTCGTAATATACTTCTTTCGGCCTCATGAAGAGGTAAGGTTAGCGGATGAGTCCATATGAAAGTAGCCACCTATTAACTGAAAAGTAGCAGATGAAGGGGAAGGTGCTAGGAAGTACTGATAAAGGAGAATGAAATCCTCCTTTGGCTTCTGCACAGAGGTAAGGATGAGACCACAGACCTCAGATAGAGGTAAGGATAAACCTTCAGCCTCTGCAATGGGGGGGAAGGCATGAAATGAGTTCAAAACTTCTGTTGATTCCTTCGGCCTTTGCATGATGTAAGGTGGATTAGTACCCTCATCCCCTGCATTGGGGTAAGGAGAGCACAGTGCGGCCTTCGTCCCCTGTGTAGGGTAAGGTGAGGGTAGTGTATACCTTCTGCCCCTGCTGTGGGGTAAGGTGAGGGTAGACTACCATGGCCCCTGTTGCAGAGTAAGGTGTGTATCTTTAGCACCTTCAGACCCTGCTGTGGAGTAAGGTGAAATTAAGGTGCGCTTTCAGCCCCTGTGTGGTGTAAGGTTTTGAGTAGTGTGTACCTTCGGCCCCTGCTGTAGGGTAAGGTGAACATATCGTGTACCTTAGGCCCCTGTTGTGGGATAAGGTGAATGTATTGTGTACCTTCGGCCCCTGCTGTGAGGTAAGGTGAAAGTATTATGTACCTTCGGCCCCTGCTGTGGGGTAAGGTGAACATATTGTGTACCTTCGGCCCCTGCTGTGGGGTAAGGAGGAAGGATCGTGTACCTTCGGTCCCTGCTGTGGGGTAAGTAAGGTGATCGTATCATGTACCTTCGGCCCCTGCTGTGGGGTAAGGTGAACGTATCATGTACTTTCGGCCCCTGCTGTGGGGTAAGGCGAACGTATTATGTACCTTCGGCCCCTGCTGTGGGGTAAGGTGAAAGTATCATGTACCTTCGACCCTTGCTTAAGCGGTAAGGTGAATTTATTGTGTACCTTTGACCCCTGCTGTGGGGTAAGGAGGATGGATCGTGTACCTTCGGTCCCTGCTGTGGGGTAAGTAAGGTGATTGTATCATGTACCTTCGGCCCCTGCTGTGGGGTAAGGTGAACGTATCATGTACTTTCGGCCCCTGCTGTGGGGTAAGGTGAACATATTGTGTACCTTCGGCCCCTGATGTGGGGTAAGGAGGATGGATCGTGTACCTTCGGTCCCTGCTGTGGGGTAAGTAAGGTGATTGTATCATGTACCTTCGGCCCCTGCTGTGGGGTAAGGTGAACGTATCATGTACTTTCGGCCCCTGCTGTGGGGTAAGGTGAACATATTGTGTACCTTCGGCCCCTGATGTGGGGTAAGGAGGATGGATCGTGTACCTTCGGTCCCTGCTGTGGGGTAAGTAAGGTGATTGTATCATGTACCTTCGGCCCCTGCTGTGGGGTAAGGTGAACGTATCATGTACTTTCGGCCCCTGCTGTGGGGTAAGGTGAACATATTGTGTACCTTCGGCCCCTGATGTGGGGTAAGGAGGATGGATCGTGTACCTTCGGTCCCTGCTGTGGGGTAAGTAAGGTGATTGTATCATGTACCTTCGGCCCCTGCTGTGAGGTAAGGTGAAAGTATTATGTACCTTCGGCCCCTGCTGTGGGGTAAGGCGAACGTATCATGTACTTTCGGCCCCTGCTGTGGGGTAAGGCGAACGTATTATGTACCTTCGGCCCCTGCTGTGGGGTAAGGTGAAAGTATCATGTACCTTCGACCCCTGCTTAAGCGGTAAGGTGAATTTATTGTGTACCTTTGACCCCTGCTGTGGGGTAAGGTGAATGTATTGTGTACCTTCGACCCCTGCTTAAGGGGTAAGGTGAGCGTCATGAAAAAATATATATCGTGTGAGCTTTTTAAAGTATGGATACGGTTGCTTGGGACCATGTATATCATATTGGCATATGAATTAAGTTGGCTGCTAGGTTTAAATAGGTTTAAATAGTGCTGGGGAATTGAGTGATGTGATTTAGAGAAGTTACAGAAACTAAGTTGCAGTATTGATCCTGCCTGGTCATCCTATGTGAGTGATTGAAAAGGTGGATGAATAAGAATACTATGGCTTGTACATGAAAATGTTTAAACTGTTGTGTTTAGGAGTAAAAAAAAAGTATATTAAAAAAAAGAGAAAAGGTGGTACTGTGAATACGCAATTGGCCATATGGAATGAGGGTGCGCAAGTAGGCATTAAAAAAACATGAAGAATTATACAAGTCTTATCTCTCAAATCTTTATGGTTTATGAGATATTCACAAGCAAAGTTTCCCCCTCCCGCCCCTTTTACCTAGTGTAAGCCATCTCTTCTCAGATGTGGAATGCAGTCCATAGACTGGACAGATAACAGAAGGGGACACTCTTATTCCTATGAAAACAATGAAATCCCTGCCCCCCCTTGACAAGCTTTTCAGGTTTTTCCCTTATCTTAATTGAAGATTGTCCCTCTCTGCAGTCTACTTGGGCACCTCCCTTCTACTCAGGCTGAATAATGTGACATCAGTAAAAGGGGCGGGAGGGGGATACTTTGTCATTGAATTACTCTGGAACTACAACTCTGACAGAATTGAAATAACACTCTCCAAAGTCCAAATACTATGACGATTAATTAGAGCTGTTTTTATTATGAAACATTACTATCACTTTAAAGCAACTAAGAAAGCAGTCTGGTGTAGCTTTCTTATTGCAGTTGATGGGTGTTTTAAAAGCTATGGAGTAGTTCGTGATTAAACAGGTTATTTGTGGTTGGAGATGGGAGGTCCAAGAGCATGGTACAAGGTATCAGGTTGCTTTGTTCTGATACAGAGTGTTGTCGTACTTCTAGAGTGAACTAGAACTCTGATGTGAGATTGTTTTCTCATGTATAGTCTGGTAGTCTATGCTGGGTTATTTAGGTTAGTTAGATTGTTTGCTAGTGAGGATAATTGTAATTGCATTATATTGTTTACACTGTATTGTCATTTGTTATGACTTAGCGGGTGGCATGATTCTTCCCTTAATTCCTGCTTTCCACTTGTTGGGTGGACATGCTCATTGCAACACAGTGACGGGAATCAGTTATGTGTTCTCAACCTGGCTACAACCTAGGGGCTGTTATGTTGGATTTTATGTAATGGGGGTTTACAACTGTTCCTGGCATCTCGGGAAGAATATTTACCACCTACTAATTCTTGTTGATTTTTAGGTTGGTAAATAGGTGAATAGGGTCGTGATAAACTTCTTTAGTTGATGTAAATGTGAGACAGTGTGTCTGTACATGTTTATGATACAGTATGTGTGTGTCTGTGAGAAGGTGTGTATACGCATAACTGTTTGTGAGACAGTATGTATGTGTGTGGTAGTGAGACAGTAGGTGTGTGTATATTTGTTCAAGAGACAGTGTATGTGTGTGTGTATTGTGAGACTGTGTTTTGTGTGTGCATTACTGCTTGTGAGGCACAGAATATATGTGTGTGTAGATTTTTTTTTTTTTTGTAGGGCTTCGGATGTGAGGGGACGACCCGGTGGCAGAATGCCTGAAGTAGATGAGAGACAGGGGGAAAGGAATCATATAATAGAGAAAGCAATGAGACAGGGACTCACAGGCAGGATAAAGTGTGTATGAACTATGTGGGCTTAGAGATGGCCCTCCTGGAATCGCAGCCACATGGACAATCGGGTGACCGGAATCACAGGAGCGCCTGGCAAGTGGGTAGGAGCGACAAGGCACATGCGAAGCAGGGTTAAGTGTATAGAGCCTGCGGGTGGTGGTGAGAGGGCAAGAGCAATGTGGCTCACGTGGCGTGGACCCAACTGAGCAATGCCTGGCTAGGAGTTTAAGGGTACCACAAGGTCAGGAGTATGTAAGTGCATTAGATGCGGAGCCAGCAGAGGGATGGGTGCGCTGCTGGGGGTGCTCATGAGGGTCGGGAAACACAGCATGGAGACGCGAGGATCCAGAAAGGAGGCCTGTGCAGCCCGGTGACTGAAAGAGAGGGGGAAGCAAAAAAAGAGGACAGGGAACAGGACTTATATCAGAGAGAAAAGAGGAGGTACAGGTGAAAGAAAGCAACGATGGACCTGAAACCCGGCCCAACGTTAGAGACGTGTGGGAGACATGAATAGTAAAGTGATAACTGTACTCAGCCAGTGGGATACTAAGACTTGGACTGGAGGGAATGACCCGGTAGCAGTAGTCCAGAAGCAGCAGAACTGGCAAAAATAGAGAAGAGGGGGAGGAAGCTGGGTATAGCAGGGAAGAGCAATGAGAAAGGGATGGAGGGATGATGCGTGACTGAAATACGTGGGAGCGAGTGAATTGGCCTTGGAGTGGCTCATATGGATTTGCAGCAGTACTAGATATTCGGACGAGTGGAACCACGGGAGTGTCTGCCGATGTAGCTCGTGTGCAGCTGGGTCTAGATTCAGAGTTGCCCAAGCAGAGGGTTGAGAAGACAAGATCGAGGGATATGAAAGACCTAGTAGGAGAAAAGTCGCAATGCACTGGAGACCTATGAGTCCCCCATTGGCATCACGACTCTCTGGTTCAGGCATTTTTTTATAACCCTAAGCAGGCAACGGCTTTTTGTTGGGCAGATGCTTAGATGTTTATGTCAGGCCCTGTCTTGTTTCACAAGAGGAAGCCCGAGTTGGTACTTCTGGTGCACTCCTTAAAGGGATAGTAATGTTTCATAATAAAAGCAGCTCTAATTAATCATCATAGTATTTGGACTTTGGAGAGTGTTATTTCAATTCTGTCAGTTGTAGTTCCAGAGTAATTCAATGACAAAGTGTCCCACTCCCGCCCCTTTTACTGATGTCACACGGTTCAGCCACAGCAGAAGGGAGGTGCCCAGGTAGATTGCAAAGAGGGACAATCTTCAATTAAGATAGGGAAAAACCTGAAAAGCTTGTCAAGGGGGGCAGGAATTTAATTGTTTTCATAGGAATAAGAGTGTCCCCTTCTGTTATCTGTCTGGTCTATAGACTGCATTCCACATCTGAGAAGATATTGTTTACACTAGGTAAAAGGGGCGGGAGGGGGAAACTTTGCTTGTGAATATCTCATAAACCATAAAGGTTTGAAAGATGAGACTTATATCATTCTTCATGTTTTTTTAATGCCTACAAAATAAAATAAAGTTAAAACAAAGTATTACTATCACTTTAAGCATCAGGTTCACACATCTTCTTTGTGTATGTGTACGCGACGCTCTCATCCATTTTGCTTCATATGCAAGTGTAATGTACAAGATTGGACGTTCCGGATTCGCACCATTTAGCGTACAACCCATCGTCTCTTGTGTCACTTACGTGATGCGTCCTCCCAGATGACACAAGTTCTCACTTTTTGCACCCTACTTAAACCCTGGTTTGTTCCCTGTTTTGTACTTGAAACCTAGAGTTCCTGATTCTCATGATCTCCTGTTGTTGACTCCTAGCTTGTGTATTCAACTTCCAGACTTCTGGCTCCATGACCCTTGGCTCTGATTACTGGATCCTGACTTCTGGCTTGCTATTATGGCTACTTGATATCTGGATTCCTGATACCTGGATTCCTGACCTCTAGCTTGTACTAACAACTTCCTGATTTTTGGCTTCTGGACTTCCAGCTTGCTGGCTACTCATTGCTCCAGTCCTTCTGTTCCAGTCTCATTAGTCTGTGAGATTCTGTACATTGGACCTCCCTGACTACTGTACTACTACTCCGGGTCATTACCTCACATTTTGATGCTTTTTATTCCATCATGATTATTTAGTGGTTATGTGGTTCTCATTTCTTCTTATGTCATTTCATACAATATGCTGCATGAGAGGTGTTACAATGTATTGGAGACCAGTTATTCTGCGGCAGGCATCATGGCTCTCTTGTACACACTTCTTAGATATTTATGTGTAGTGATCAGCTTTGCATTGGGTGGTACTGTCTATATCATACAGGTTCCACATAGGATTGTAACTAGTGTTGAGCGAGCATGCTCGGCCGATGCTCAGATCGGCTCGAGCATCGCTCTGCTCGGCACATGGCGGTACTCGTACGAGTACCGCATGTGCTCGCCCGCCATGTTCGGGTCTCCTCCCCGCACGTTTCGCGGCTGCTGCGCAGCCAATAAACGTGCAGGGAGGCTCTGACATCAGTGTAATGCCAGCAGCCATGTTGGCTGCTGGCATTACACTGATTGGCTGGCCAGAACCCGTGGTCGGGTGCTGTATAGCACCTGACCAGCGAGTTCGGCTCAGTCTTAGCCAGGGAGAGATGAGGATAGGAAGGGAAAGTCAGTGTAGGGAGAAGACAAGCAAATTTGTGAAAAAAAAGACCCAAAAGTCCTTTTTAGGACTACTGTGTGTGGGGGCAGCAGTTAATTTTGTGTGGGGGGAAAAAAACAAAAAAAAAAAAAAAATTCATATATTCTGTTTAGTGTGCAAAGTTGCAGATTAGAGCAAATTCTGTTTAGTGTGCAAAGTTGCAGATTAGAGCACATTCTGTTTAGTGTGCAAAGTTGCAGATTAGAGCACATTCTGTTAAGTCTTCAAACTGTAAAATATCAAAGTCACATATTCCATTCAGTGTGCTTCGCCGCAGTTTAGCAGCACATTCTGTGTACTGTGCAGAGTTGCAGAATAGGAAGAAATACTGTTAAGTCTTCAAACTAAAATATCAAAGTCACATATTCCATTCAGTGTGCGTCACCGCAGTTTAGCAGCACATTCTGTGTACTCTGCAGAGTTGCAGAATAGGAAGAAATACTGTTAAGTCTTCAAACTAAAATATCAAAGTCACATATTCCATTCAGTGTGCTTCGCCGCAGTTTAGCAGCATATTCTGTGTACTCTGCACAGTTGCAGAATAGGAAGAAATACTGTTAAGTCTTCAAACTAAAATATCAAAGTCACATATTCCATTCAGTGTGCTTCGCCGCAGTTTAGCAGCATATTCTGTGTACTCTGCACAGTTGCAGAATAGGAAGAAATACTGTTAAGTCTTCAAACTAAAATATCAAAGTCACATATTCCATTCAGTGTGCGTCACCGCAGTTTAGCAGCACATTCTGTGTACTCTGCACAGTTGCAGAATAGGAAGAAATACTGTTAAGTCTTCAAACTAAAATATCAAAGTCACATATTCCATTCAGTGTGCTTCGCCGGAGTTTAGCAGCATATTCTGTGTACTCTGCACAGTTGCAGAATAGGAAGAAATACTGTTAAGTCTTCAAACTAAAATATCAAAGTCACATATTCCATTCAGTGTGCGTCACCGCAGTTTAGCAGCACATTCTGTGTACTCTGCACAGTTGCAGAATAGGAAGAAATACTGTTAAGTCTTCAAACTAAAATATCAAAGTCACATATTCCATTCAGTGTGCGTCGCCGCAGTTTAGCAGCACATTCTGTGTACTCTGCACAGTTGCAGAATAGGAAGAAATACTGTTAAGTCTTCAAACTAAAATATCAAAGTCACATATTCCATTCAGTGTGCTTCGCCGCAGTTTAGCAGCATATTCTGTGTACTCTGCACAGTTGCAGAATAGGAAGAAATACTGTTAAGTCTTCAAACTAAAATATCAAAGTCACATATTACATTCAGTGTGCGTCACCGCAGTTTAGCAGCACATTCTGTGTACTCTGCACAGTTGCAGAATAGGAAGAAATACTGTTAAGTCTTCAAACTAAAATATCAAAGTCACATATTCCATTCAGTGTGCTTCGCCGCAGTTTAGCAGCATATTCTGTGTACTCTGCACAGTTGCAGAATAGGAAGAAATACTGTTAAGTCTTCAAACTAAAATATCAAAGTCACATATTCCATTCAGTGTGCGTCACCGCAGTTTAGCAGCACATTCTGTGTACTGTGCAGAGTTGCAGAATAGGAAGAAATACTGTTAAGTCTTCAAACTAAAATATCAAAGTCACATATTCCATTCAGTGTGCTTCGCCGCAGTTTAGCAGCATATTCTGTGTACTCTGCACAGTTGCAGAATAGGAAGAAATACTGTTAAGTCTTCAAACTAAAATATCAAAGTCACATATTCCATTCAGTGTGCGTCACCGCAGTTTAGCAGCACATTCTGTGTACTGTGCAGAGTTGCAGAATAGGAAGAAATACTGTTAAGTCTTCAAACTAAAATATCAAAGTCACATATTCCATTCAGTGTGCTTCGCCGCAGTTTAGCAGCATATTCTGTGTACTCTGCACAGTTGCAGATTTGCAGCACATATTCCGTGTAATATGAAGAAGGCGGGTAAAAAGGGACGGGGAAGTGGACGTGATCCTGATAGTTCAGGGCGCGGGTCAGGACGCGGAGAAACTGTGCCTGGTGCCAGAGCACAAGAAAGAAAGACATCCACCATACCTAGCTTCATGTCTCATTTTACAGGGCGTCGCAGGACATCACTCTCGAGGTCCGACCACTGCGAACAGGTGGTCGGTTGGATGTCAGCTGATACTGCTTCCAGTCGGTTAAGCACCACCCTGTCTTCCACCAAGTCCACTCTCAGTAGCCAAGAGTCTGGTCAACATAATCCTCACTCTGATCATCCTTCCTCCCACCATACACGGTCTGGTCAAAGAAGTGATCCCACACTGGGATATAGTGAGGAGCTCGTCTCATCACCAATCCTTCATTTGACCCTCTCTCCAAGCACGCTTGCAGAGGAACATGACATCTTGTGCCCTGATTCACAACCTCTAGAGGGTACCCAATCACAAGAAGATGACAGATGTGAACGGCATTTAAGGTCAAAGGAAGTAGTGGATGATGATGATGATGATGAGACACAGTTGCCATTAAATCAACCACTATTACTGTCTCAAGACCTTGTTGAGGAGGATGATATACAGTTGTCAATGACTGAGAATGTGGTGGGATCAAGACATGAGGAGGATGATCAGAGTGAGGAAGTGGAGGAGGACTTGGTGGACGATGAGGTGACTGACCCCACCTGGGAAGGTGTAGAGCCGAGCGATGACAGCAGTCCTGAGGGTGAGCCATCTGCAGCACCGCAACAGGCTGGAAGAGGCAGTGGTGTGGCTACAGAAAGAAGGCGGACCGCACCAAACCGGCCCGCAAATGTTCCACGGAGCACCCCCTTGCGTAAATCTACCTTGCCAAGGGGTAGGTGTTCCGCGGTATGGCGTTTTTTTAAGGAAAGTGCGGACGACAAAAGAATTGTAGTTTGCAACCTGTGCCACACCAGAATGAGCCGAGGCATGAACACTAGAAACCTCACCACCACCAGCATGATCCGACACATGGCATCCAAGCACCGTAGTAAGTGGGAGGAATGCCTGGATCGCCCATCTGTGTCTGCAGGCCACACCACTGCCTCCTCTTCCCCTGTTTTCGGTGCCGGCCAATCGCCTGTCGAAGGCGCAGGCCCGCATACCTCCCACCCTGCACCTGTACCATCTGAAGCACCATCAGCGACCACATCCACTTCCCTGTCCCAGCGCAGCGTCCAAATGTCGTTACCCCAGGCATTTGAGCGCAAGCGAAAATACCCAGCCACCCACCCACAGGCCATAGCACTAACCTCACACCTTTCCAAATTACTGGCCATCGAAATGCTGCCATTTAGGCTTGTGGAGACTGAGTCCTTCCGCAGCCTGATGGCAGCAGCTGTCCCTCGGTACGCGGTCCCCAGCCGCCACTACTTTTCCCGGTGTGCCATCCCCGCATTACACCACCATGTGTCCCGTAACATCACCCGTGCCCTGACCAACGCAGTTACTGGGAAGGTCCACTTAACGACTGACACATGGACAAGTGCTTGTGGCCAGGGACGCTACATTTCCCTGACGGCACACTGGGTGAATGTCGTGGAGGCTGGGAGCGACTCGGACCCTGGGATGGCACGGGTGCTACCCACGCCGAGGATTGCGGGCCCTACCTCCATCAGGGTTTCCGCCAGCACCTACGTTATTGGCTCCTCCTCCTCTGTTTCCACCTCCGAATTCTCTGCACGCAGCGCCACTCCCCCATCAGCCGGTAGCTGGAAGCAGTGTAGCACTGCAGTGGGGAAGCGTCAACAGGCCGTGCTGAAGCTGATCTGCCTTGGGGACAAACAGCACACGGCCTCAGAGCTGTTGCAGGGGATTAGTCACCAGACCGAGCAGTGGCTCTCGCCACTCAACCTGCAACCAGGCATGGTTGTGTGTGATAATGGGCGTAACTTGGTGGCGGCTTTGGAGCTCGGCAAGCTCACACACGTACCATGCCTAGCGCATGTATTTAATTTAGTGGTTCAGCGATTTCTAAAAACCTACCCCAATGTGCATGATCTCTTGACCAAGGTGCGCCGCGTGTGTGCACATTTCCGTAAGTCATCTACAGCTTCAGCCGGCCTGTTGAAGCTGCAGAAGCGCTTACAATTGCCAGCTCACCGGCTGCTGTGTAACGTGAGCACGCGCTGGAACTCCACCTTCCACATGTTGGCCCGGCTTTGTGAGCAGCAGAGGGCAGTAGTGGAGTACCAGCTGTTACACGGTCGTCGCCTCTCCGTTCAACTTCCTGTAATCAGAAGTGAGGAGTGGGAATGGATGTCAGACCTCTGTGAGGTTTTACGCAATTTTGAGGAATCGACACAGATGGTGAGCGGCGATAACGCTATTATCAGTGTAACCATCCCACTTCTGTGTCTACTGAAACGCTCGCTGCTCACAATTAAAACTGACGCTTTGCATGTGGAAGAGGTGGAAATGCGGGAGGAAGAGCTTACACAAGGTGATAGCCAGAGCACCCTCACTTCGTCTTCTCAGCGACAATTGGAGGAGGAGGAGGAGGAGGAGGAGGAAGACACGGTTGCCTCCGCTACAGAGGGTAGCCATGGAACTTTAGTTCCATCTCTTCAGCGTGGGTGGGCAGAAGAGGAGGAAGAGGATGAGGAGATTGAGAGTCATCCTCCTGGTGAGGACAGCGAAATCTTGACTGTTGGTACTCTGGCACACATGGCTGACTTTATGTTAGGCTGCCTTTCCCGTGACCCACGCGTTATACGCATTTTAGACAACACGGATTACTGGGTGTTCACCCTTCTGGACCCCCGCTACAAAGAGAATTTCTCATCTCTCATTCCTCCGGTGGAGAGGACAAGCAAAATGGTGCAATACCAGAAGGTTCTTGTTGAAAAATTGCTCCAAAATTTTCCATCTGACAACGCTGGCGGCAGAGTACGTGCTACCTTGGCCAACCGAGAAGGGGAGAAAAGGGGAGCACACAGCAGTTCCGACAAAGGCAGGGCAACACTCTCCAAGGTGTGGGACACCTTCATGACACCCCGCCAGCACCCTCACCCTGATGCGCAGCCTAGTTTCACAAGGAGGGAAAAGTTTTGGAAGATGGTGAAGGAGTACGTAGCAGACCGTGTCAGCGTCCTCAATGATCCCTCTGTGCCTTACAACTACTGGGTGTCCAAGCTGGACACGTGGTATGAACTGGCACTCTACGCCTTGGAGGTGCTGGCCTGCCCTGCCGCCAGCGTTCTGTCTGAGCGGGTATTTAGTGCTGCTGGTGGCATCATAACAGATAAGCGTATCCGCCTTTCCACCGACAATGCTGATAGGTTGACACTTATAAAAATGAACAAGGCCTGGATTTCCCCTGACTTCTCCACTCCACTGGAGGAAAGCCCTGGGGGAACATAAACTCACTTTATATATGTTATTTACAATGATGGGAATACTCTGTATTCCCATTCACCCCTTCCACCCAAAAAACGGGTATATGGTTGACTCTTAATCTTCTCATCCTCCTCCTCCTCTTCCATATGCCCTGTGATATAATTTTTATATAGGGCCAGCTCACCAGCGGGCCCTGTGATATAATTTTTATATAGGGCCAGCTCACCAGCGGGCCCTGTGATATAATTTTTATATAGGGCCAGCTCACCAGCGGGCGCTGTTTGACAATTTTTTTATAGGTCAGCTCACCAGCGGGCCTTCTCATATAATGTTTTATTGGGTCAGCTCTCTAGCGGGCCCTCTCATATAATGTTTTATAGCGTCAGCTCACTAGCGGGCCTTCGCATATAATGTTTAGGATGGTCAGCTCCGCAGCAGACCCTCACCCATAATGTTTTAGATGGTCGGCTCAGCGCACGTTTCCCTCTTAATCATGGCCCCAGTTCAGAAAAATTGAGGAAATTTTTGGGAGAATTTGCCTCTGCGCACGTTTCCCTCTTAATCATGGCCTCAGTTCAGAAAAATCGAGGAAATTTTTGGGAGAATTTGCCTCTGCGCACGTTTCCCTCTTAATCATGGCCTCAGTTCAGAAAAATCAAGGAAATTTTTGGGAGAATTTGCCTCTGCGCACGTTTCCCTCTTAATCATGGCCTCAGTTCAGAAAAATCGAGGAAATTTTTGGGAGAATTTGCAGATGATATACAAGTAAATATACAGCAAATACTGTTTGGTAACAATTTTTCGCCTAAAGTCGTTTTTATTTTCCTTTTTGTGTGTTTTACGGTCAGTCTGTAAAAATGGCGTACTACGGGCGAAAGATCGTTCCCAGCAGCGATGTTGGAGTCCAAGATGCATCCAGACATCCTCCCTATGCTGTCCCTGAACCATTTCTGTGGTGTTTCCATCATTTTCTGCCCTTTTCCTATGGACCAGGCACCCTCCCCTCATCAGAGCAGGGGGTGCCTGGTGTAATGCTCGAGTCCTCCTATTGACTTCAATGGGGCTCGGGTGCTCGGCCGAGCACTCGAGCCTCCGGGGGTGCTCGGTCAGAGCACCCGAACACCCGAGCATTGGGGTGCTCGCTCATCACTAATTGTAACATGTGTCACCTAATATTAAGATGTTACATGTACTTTTCATTTTACTAACATCACATGTATAGAGTTCTGAAACCCAGTGGTGCTTGTCTTCCCCCACTGCTGTATTGGCAGTGGTGGTGTATGATGACATTGTTGGCATTCATAGTGCTCCTGGATGCTGACAGAAGTATAAAACATGTTTGCTGTGGTGTTCTTATGTCTTGAGAAAGGTCCCTGCTAGTAGGGATGGGTGCAAATGTTTGCTTCAAACCAAATTCGGCAAAAAAAGGCTATGTGAATATTTTCCAGCAAAAAGTGCTGTTTTCCCACCTTTTTTGCCTAGCTCATTGCATTGAAATCAATGGAAAGAACATTTTTCCCCACCACATTAAAGTTTTCTCTACTTTTCTTGCAGGTATATAAAAGGGTGTCAGGCTCTCACAACATGCCATTCATTGTTTGTGAGAGGAGAAAGCAGCATGTTTAATAATAGGTTGGACAGGGAGACACAGGGAAAAGAGTTGGGAGGTTCTGGAGTTGTATTTAACCCTCTGATTGCCAGAGTGGTGCACAACACATTGCTGAGCAATACATTATGTGCCCCTCTGTCAATTAAATGATTAATATATACAACAACAGAATACCAGCTAGTAGGCCAGTTTAAAAATCACCCTGGCTGGTTTTGTACCACAATCCACCACTGGATACAATATTTGTTCTCTGTATTAAGGGAGTATGGGGGCACATTGGGGGACAAGCAGGGAGGAACGAGGTTGTCCCCAAATACCCTAAAATTCGGTGTGACTGACTGGCAGGACACAAGCAGCTGGGGTCTAATTTGCTTGCTGATCTTGCTGTTATTGTCTCTGTGGTGATGAAGTCTGGGGAAAGAACATGTTGATTTTGTTTTACGATTATACATTGTTTTTGGATGTACTGTGACAATATAGGGTGGACAACTTAAAATAAATAAATAAATATTTTAGGTCTCAGACAGCTGACTGGGAGCCTAACGTGACCTGTGCGACTGAGGAAGACTTGATAGACAGGAGTCACTGAGAATTTTCTTGAGGGCTAAGGCAAGACATCACACTCCATCAGTTGTGTACTGTAGAGAGTAAAAACACACACAGTAGTTGAGTAATGTCCAGCAAACGCACAAGGTGCTGGGGGTGGTGGAAAGGTGGAGCAGTGCAGGGAGGTGGGAGTAAAGTAGTAGTTCAAAAACGGGAGGATGCAGTTTGTCAAGGTCCCACCAAAAGTTCCACCACAGAAAAAAAAAAAAAACATATAAGAAGAACACTGAAGACAACAAGTCACATTCTAGTGATGATGATGGCAATGGCATAATGGAAGAAGATGTAGCAGCTGAACTAACTGCTGCATCTGACAGTGAGACAAGCAAGCACCAAACCACTTGTCTTCAAAGTAGTAGTGAAGTTTGTGAAAGTAAAAGACATGATTTGACCCCTCTAAAAGCTTAGAGGAATATGAGGGTAGTGGTCAAGAAGCGGCAGGTGATGCTGATGCTGAGGATGACCTAATGAAGACTGATGATGGTACAGATTCCTCCAACATTCTACTCTTGTTCAGATACAGATGAAGTTTAGAGTGAGAGAGAGATGATGACATGGCTAGAAAGTTAGCAGAAAGGCAAAGGCTCAGTCTTCCACCACTGAAAATGAGCACTGTGCCTGTCTATAAACTGTCTGACAAAACCATTAGCAACTCTGACCCTGGACAAGCAAAAATGCAAAAATTACACAGACATCCAGTCAGTCTTCATCAGCATCATCACCGTTTCCAAGTCCCACTCAGCCACACACCCTTGTGTTGAGTAACCAGCAGCAACAACAACAGCATCACAGATCATTAAAATCCACAACCTTAGCTATGACAAGTGCCTCTGCTGCTGCTGGAAGTGCTGCACCACTGACACCTAGTAGTAGCAGTAGAATTGCATCAACATCTAGCCCCAGCAGCCCTTCAGGAACCCCCTCAGTCCATGAAGACAATAGTATGGAGATACATCACTCAGGATCCAAAAGCTATGACAGAGAAAGTCAGGAAAAATGTATTAACAACAACAACACAGATGATGAGGAAGAGGGATTTGAAGAAAGGGTTGCTACCATCTACCAAACTTGAGACTACTACTATAACCAATAAGTATTGTTTATCAGTAATCTGAGAAGACGGATAGTTTACATGTGACACAAACATGAAAGTTAGGGGTGGGCAAAGCTTGTCGCCGTGTTCCTGCGGGAAATTTCACAAAAAACACGTTGTTATCTGCTTTTCGCGAGAAAATCCGCTTTAAAACTAGCGGTTAAAATTTTTGCATCTTTCGTCCATTAGCCAAAATCTTTCACCATTTTTTCAATGGCGAAAAAGTTTTTGCCCATTGATTTACATTGTTTTCGCACTTCCACTATAAAAAAGTGATGTTTTCGCTGAAGGCAGACACAATAGAAGCAGCTACAGCGCGAGATAGACATGCTGTGCCATTCTCTTGTGATATTTTGCAAAAATTGAGGCAGGAGAGGCTCATAGTGACTCCTATCACTATAAGCAGTAAAAAGAGGAACTGGAAGGACCCTTAGCAGGAGGAAGAGGAGTGAGCAGTACTGGAACAATGCTATCCAGTCCCCCTAAATCACCCCAAGGGATCTTGGGGAATTTAATAAGAAGTGGGGGGGAAGGAAGGGAGGAAAGGATAGTGAGAGCAGGACAGGTCAGCTGCCTGTGCCTGCTGCAAGACGTGCTGCCCCTGCTGCCAGTGCCACCATTTCTGATCCTGCAGCCACTAGTGTTGTACCTGTTGCCAGACGTGCTGCCCCTGCTACCAGTGCCACCATTTCTGTAACTGCAGCCACTAATGTTGTACCTGTTGCCAGACATGCTGCCCCTGCTGCCAATGCCACCATTTCTGTAACTGCAGCCACTAGTGTTGTACCTGTTGCCAGACGTGCTGCCCCTGCTTCCAGTGTCACCATTTCTGATCCTGCAGCCACTAGTGTTGTACCTGTTGCTCTTGCTGAACCTGCTACCAGTGCTGAACCTGCTGCTAGTATTGAACCTGCTGCCACCAATACTTTGCCTATTGCTAGTGTTTCTTGTAGTACTCCGGGGGGAAGGAGAAAATGATGCCAAGTATGACAGCAAGGGACCCTAAATCACACTTACCATTCTCATGCAGTCCTATCAGTGGTAGTATTACTGCTACTAAGGTCCAGCAGCTTGTTAGCATTAGGAGTGAAGGAGGGGTAATCAACAATATCCTGATATTACTAGTGATTGTGAGACTAAGGAGGAAGACTCTGCAGCTGAACTTGATGTGGTTGGTGTTAGTAGTAGTAGCAGTAATGGTGAAGCAGCTGGAGTGATAGGGGAAACATTTGAGAGCGTCCAGACTAGAGGTCAAGGGAGCCCACAGCATTCTTCTGGCTCAGGGAGTCCCCTTCCCTTCACTAGTGTGTTCAAGTTGAACATGATCATTAAGAGGCCAGAACTGGTGTTGGGGGAAGAGAGCAGGCTGAGAATTAATACCACCAGCAGGTGCACAGATCAGCTGTCTGTGCCTGCTGCTACTTCTGCTAGTGCTAGTCTACCTTCTTCTTCAGGTCAAAAGGCAATGGAAAGTGTGACATTAGGGGACCCTCTGTCACATTGCTTGTCACCTCCTCCAAGCAGCAGTGAGATGTCTGGAATAGAGCAGCAGCAGCAACAACAGCATGCAGGGACTAGTTGTGGTGGTGATGATGATGCTGGAGAAGCTGGGATGGAAGAGACATTGGTGACCTTTTTAGCAGAAACTGAGAAGGAATGGGAGACAGGATTGAGGATGGGCATCACCACCACCACTAGCAAGGACATCTTGGAATTGCAGGAATTTGCAACTGCTCTAATTCCTTCTGATGCTGAGATGCAAGGGCAGCGGATACAGAGGAGCAGGTTAGTGTGCCACTGACCACCGTGGACACAGTGGTAATGGGGTCAACAAGCGATGCGGGACTAGGACAGGTTCCACTTGCCAGCAGTAGCAATACTCCTGATCCTAGTTGCAGTGCTGACTCTGAGGCAGTAGCAGCAATATTATCTGCTGCCACAGACAATGAAGGGGAATATTCAGAACAAGAAGAAAGTGGCCATTATTCTTCACCTTTCCCCTTCCTTCTGAAGTCATCATGGGTGTGGGACAATTTTTCTGTTGGGGCGGGCACAGTGCAGTCATCAGCAACGGCACTGTGCACAATTTGTGACAAGTCAGTGAAAAGAGGAAAGGAGGGAACACACCTTGGCACAAGCACGCTCATATCACACATGAAACACAGACACCATGACATTTACTCCAAACATGTTAAAGCCAAAACACCCACCACAAAAATCAAGCACCGCTTTTGCTGTCCCTGACTCACCAGAAAGGCAACAAGAGGAGAAGCGGAGATCAAAGAGGAAGAGGAATAGAGCAACCCAGGCAGAGACTGGAAGTTCCAGAACGAGTGAAACAACTAGCTCACCATCACCTTCTAGGTTAACTACATCTTCTGCCAATCCTTCTCGTTCATTACCTCCCCCGCCAAATGATAGCCACTCTGTTGATGTTAGGATGTGGCAGTTCGTCTCTACCCATTGCACACTATGTGGTACACTGACCACACATGCCAGTGTGGTGGAGAATTGCAATCAGTGCATCAAGCGGCATATGAGGAGATTCCATCCTGCAGAATATGCTAAGATGGTGGCAGGGAGGGTTCATCATGACTATTAAACTGTCAGCAAGTTGTCATGTGTCCTTAGTGGGTCTGGAAAAGGGGTACAGTGACAGTGGCAGTACTTGGTTTCGGGTGTCATGGTGTTTGGATACAGTTGTGCTCCCAGATGTTATTTACCACATACACACACACTGTGCACATTGCAGTTGCTGATGAGAGCCACAGTTCCTGCTCTCAAAGGGAAAAAAATATATTCTAATAACAACACATCCATGATTTTGGAGGAGGGGCAGGTGGAGAAGATTTAATGGCCAACTTCTTCTTTTCTTCACATATACTGAGGGCTACTTATTGTGCTGCTACGGCCTCAGACGCATCACTGAAGCTAGTTGTGAGTGGCAAGTGGAACCTTCATCATCCATCACCCATGTTACTGCTATTGTTAATTCCATTCCCCTTCAGCTGCCTAATCATCCTGCTGCTTAAACAACTCAGCAGCAACAGTACAAACAGCAGTTGCAACTCAGGACTCAGGAGGACACATGACCTGCTGGCATTAGGCCAGTAGGACATTTTTATTTTTTTCTCAGGCAGGGTGAATTATTTTTATTGAGTGTTGTGAGCCATGGGTGGAGCAACAGTTGCTCACCATCATCACCCACTTGTATTTTGTGGAATGGACAAAGTACATAGTAATTGACATAGCAAAAGCTAATTTGTTGGGGATGGTTTCACACTGTCAACATAAACTTCAATGTGAGTATTAGTTGTGATTGATATGAGAGCAGATGCATTGAGTGTGATCCCAGTCCTTCCCTCTCTTTTCATGTTTCAGGCTGTGGATAACTGCACAGTTTCATCCTGCTCCCATGGTAAAATATTTCAGCACCTGTGATTTTAGAGGAGGTATAGAGGGAGAAAAATGATTGTACAACTTCTTTTGCTAGTTTTCCTTGAAAATTCCTGTGGGAACCTTTTTTGACTTTTCGCCCTTTCCTAATTATGTCTAGGCAATTGTGCCATTAAGAACATGTAACATAAACATGTGCTTGACATGTATGTAAAGCATGTTAAACCCTACCCCCCCAAAAAAGGAAATTGATTGCAGTTATAAAAGTGCTCCTTGTTCCTCCCCAAGGACACAAAGAATATAGGAGAAAAGCTCATAGAACATCAAGTGAAACCTCCCACTAGCCAGGAAGTTTGTTGACAGCAATTATATCTGCATGATCGTTTTCCTTGGCTAGAGCCAGGGTGTGGGAAAATACCATGATTGCCCCCCAGAACCCTCTGAGTGCACCTCCTAGATATTACCATCATTGTTGCCATAACCATCACCACCAGCTGATAGTGAATCTGCTGATGTGAGGATCGGACAGTCTGTCTCTACCCATTGCGCCTGGTACCATACAAGTGCACCACTCACTAACCACACATGGCAATGTGGTGTAGAGACATTAAATGTAAGGAATCAGGGAGAAACTGATGGTAGTCCATCGCACTCAATATTCCAAGCTGGTGTCAGGGAGGGTTCATTTTTATTTTATTTTCTTGCTACTAGGAATGTGCGAAAACCACACTGTTGTCTGCTTTTTTTGAGGGAAAATCCGCTGTAAAAACATTGATTAAAAGCTTAGCATTTTTTGCCCATTGGCAAAAATTCTTCGCCATTTTTTCAATGGCTAGAAAGTTTCTGCCCATTGATTTACGTGTTTTTCACCTATTCACTATAAAAACGTGACTTGTTCCAGGGAAGTGAAACACAATAGAAGCAGCTACAGTATGAGGTAGAGGTGCTGTGCTGTTCTGCTGTGATCTTGCAAAATTGAGGCAGGAGAGTCTCATAGTGACAGCAGTTTTTTAAATTGTTTTTATTAACAAGTTAGGCTGGTACATCATTCAGTAGTACTGTAGATTATAGGATATGGTACAACAGCAGCATAAGTGTTACATCAGCAGTACAGAGGCCTGATATTCATGATACACATGTATGCCAACCCAACTCTCAGTTTTTTATTCAAAACCCCTTCCCAACCCCAGCTAGACCCCAAACCAAGCTCTCTCTCTCCCTGCCCCGTCTGAATGCCCCCCCCACCAGGACTTCCCCCCCAAAAAAATCTTATCGAATTGATGAGGTGTACCCCTGTGCATGTAAACAAATTTGTAGTGAGGCAAATTCTGGGATACTAGGTGTAGCCAAGCCTTGTGAATTGGAGCCAACTAGTGTTGAGCGAGCATGCTCGGCCGATGCTCGGATCGGCTCGATCATCGCTCTGCTCGGCACATGGCGGTACTCGTACGAGTACCGCCATGTGCTCGCCCGCCATGTTCGGGTGGCAGGGATCTGTGCTGAAGGAGGCACAGATCTTACAGACGCTCCGCTGGACCACCAGGGACTGGAGGTAGGGGACATGCGGAGATGAAGGGGGCATTGCGGAGATGAAGGGGGACATTGTGGAAGGGGGACATTGTGGAAGGGGGACATTGTGGAAGGGGGGCATTGCGGAGATGAAGGGGGCATTGCGGAGATGAAGGGGGACATTGTGGAAGGGGGACATTGTGGAAGGGGGGCATTGCGGAGATGAAGGGGGCATTGCGGAGATGAAGGGGGACATTGTGGAAGGGGGACATTGTGGAAGGGGGGCATTGCGGAGATGAAGGGGGCATTGCGGAGATGAAGGGGGACATTGTGGAAGGGGGACATTGTGGAAGGGGGGCATTGCGGAGATGAAGGGGGGCATTGACCAGGCACCCTCCCCTCATCAGAGCAGGGGGTGCCTGGTGTAATGCTCGAGTCCTCCCATTGAATTCAATGGGGCTCGGATGCTCGGCCGAGCACTCGAGCCTCCGGGGGTGCTCAGTCAGAGCACCCGAACCCCCGAGCATCGGGGTGCTCGCTCAACACTAGAGCCAACGCATTGCCACCACTTTACGAGCCATCACAAGTAATTCCCATAGAAGAGCTGTTGCCCCCACCCCTAACAGCTCTTCTGGATAGAACACAGATTTTTGGGGTGAGGTGAAGTGGCCTGCCCAGGGCCAGGGACACAGTCTGCATAACTTCCCTCATGAACCCTGAAACAAGTGGACACTCCCACATAAGGATTTGTTACAGCTTATCTTGGTTTCAGCCTCATCTACAGGCGTGAGGCTTCAAGCATGCAGCAGGCCTCTGTTTTATGTGTTTGCTTCCAGTACTCTCCTCCTACCTTGTCACGGTTTGTTATGACTCTCAGACACAGAGTTAAGATAAAAACACAACTTTATTGAAAAGTTTAAGATAACCCTTGTGGGTAGCATACACATATAACATTAGCGATCATACATAGTAGCATGAGTAGTGGTACACAGAATGTGATACAGGCTCTACCGGCCTTACCAATATACCGGGCAAGGAAGCCCTTGACTAGTAATGTAGGAAAAGGAGGCTCTACCGGCCCTGCCAATACCGGGTAAGGCAACCTTAAAGGGATAGTAATACTTCATTTTAACTTTATTTTATTTTGTAGGCATTAAAAAAACATGAAGAATGATATAAGTCTTATCTCTGAATCATTTATGGTTTAAGAGATATTCACAAACAAAGTATCCCCCCCCCGTTCAGCCAGATCAGAAGGGAGGTGTCCAGGTAGACTGCAGAGAGGGACAATCTTCAATTAAGATAATGGAAAAAGCTGAAAAACTTGTCAAGGGGGGAAGGGCTTTCATTGTTTTCATACAAAGAAAATTGTCCCCTTCTGTTATCTGTCCTGTCATACAACCAGACTCACATCTGAGAAGAGATGGCTTACACTAGGAAAAAGGGGCGGGGAGGGGAACTTTGCTTGTGAATATCTCATAAACCATAAAGGTTTGAGAGATAAGACTTATATCATTCTTCATGTTTTTTTAATGCCTACAAAATAAAATAAAGTTAAAACGAAGTGTTACTATCCCTTTAAGTTGGTACAATGAGGAATAGGTTCTACCGGCCTTACCAATATCCCGGGCAGGGCAGCCTGGACTGCAAGTACTGGATAGCAGCAATGGTTACCTCAGTAACTGGCTTAAGGTGTAATAGACCAGTCTCATGAGATGGACAGACTAAGGCCCATTGGATAGACAGGATGGTATAGGCACCATATAATGCTGGAGCGAACCAGTACCCGTGTACTGGAGTACACAATCTCGGCCGGTGCTGGCAAGCAACCGGTTAGTACATGGAGCGAACCATTACCCGCGTACTGGAGTAACCAAAATCTACCGGTGCTGAGAGATACGCGGCAAGCCACCAGTAACACATGGAGCAAACCAGTATCCGTGTACTGGAGAAACAGAAACTCTACCGGCGCTGTCTAGGACTGAACAGCAGCCAGTTAATACATGGAGCGAACCAGTACCCGCGTACTGGAGGGAACAATCTCCACCGGTGCTGAGAGATGTATGGCAAGCAACCGGTTAACACATGGAGCAAACCAGTACCCATGTACTGGAGTCACTGATACTTCACTGGTGCTGTCTAGGACTGAACAGCAGCCATTTAATACATGGAGCGAACCAGTACCCGCGTACTGGGGAGACTGAACCTCTACCGGTGCAACGAGCAACTGGTTAATACATGGAGTAAACCAGTACCTGCATACTGGAGAAACCAAACCACCACCGGTGCTGTCGGGATAACACTAAGCAGCCGGTTACAGGGAGCGAACCAGTACCCGCGTACTGGAGAGACTGAACCACTACCGGTGCAACGAGCAACCGGTTAATACATGGAGTAAACCAGTACCCGCATACTGGAGAAACCAAACCACCACCGGTGCTATCACGATAGCAGCCGGTTACAGGGAGCGAACCAGTACCCGCGTACTGGGGTAACCTAGATCTCTACCGGTGCAAGCGCAACCGGTTGTCAGTGGAGCGAACCAGTACCCGCGTACTGGGGAGTGAAACACAAGTGAATGAAAATGTCGCCAGGGCGACTGGAGGAGAGGTGCACACTGCGGGCGAACCAGGAGCTGGAACACAGTAGAGATGGACAGGTAACGAACCTGCTGGCAGTCAACCGGATCAGGATGGCAGCAGGAAACAGCAGCAAGGACAGCAACCCCATCCAGATCAGGAACGGATGCTGAAACCAGGAAAGCTGGCAAACAGGAACTCAGGCGATTACAGATGAGCAGGAACAGAAGAATGACCCAGGAAGCTCAGGAACCCAATGCAAACACAGGCAGCATAGAGACAACACGAAAGGGCAACCAAAGGGTGCTCAAACTTAGTTTAAACAGGGAATACAGGGCGGGCTGAAAGCAGGCAGCCAATGGAGAGCCCCCTACAGGTAACGGACAAGGAAAGGCAGCAATCACGGGCACCGTGATATACCTATACCTCCATCTGAGCTGTTCCTCCTATCTACTTCTTGTGGAGGGGTTTAAAAGGCAGACTGTGTCCTGACTCAGTTGCCCTTGCGTTGTTGTTCATAGCAGTTCTATTACCTTGGGCTCTGTGTATGACCTGGCTAGTCTTCCATCCAACCTGGTGCTGACCTGTGGCTCTGTCTGACTATTTCTTTGCTTATCCCTATAGTCGACACCCAACCTGATGCAGACCTGTGACTCTGGCTGACTACCTGAACGGTGCGTATGACCTGGCTTGTCTGACTACCCCCTCTGATGCTGACTTGTGGCTCTGTCTGACTACTCTTACGTTTGTTCCTTGTACCTAGCAGATACCCAACCTAGTGCGGACCTGGGGCTTTGGTAGACCAGCTCTGATACTGACTGCAGGTGAGTCAGCTATATTTCCTATTCTGACTGCAGGCGTGAGTCAGATATCTCTCCCTACTGACTGCAGACTTGAGTCGGTACGCCCGCTACGTCAGATCAAGATCCTGTGTTTCTGTTCCTGCTCCTGGCTCCAGCAGAGACTACCAGTGGCTTAGGCCTAGTCTCCAGCAGATTGGTCTGGCTCAGCAGCCTACTATTCCTGATACCAGAGCTCGCTGGCCTGTAACCATCTTCTTGTTCCTGCTGTATATATATTGTATATATTTTAATTACCTTTCTGTTGTCAATAAATTGCATTTAACTATACCGAACTGACTCTTGAACTTCTCTGGGAACTGAGACAGGTGTAAAAAATCCCTCAATCCCAAAATTTCTGGGGTAGTTGCTGCTGTGTGCGTCACTTATTTTATATAGTCTAGTCGGGGTGTAGTAAGAGTGGTGAAGGATCTTAAGTTGGACCAATTGATGACGAGTTGCAAGAGCTGGTCAAGATGGGGCCTCCTGTGCCATACTCCATTCCCAGTCCTCCATATGTCCAAATATCCGCCTCGCAGCGTGCATGTGTATCTATCAACCCATCCTCCATCCTCTTCTCCAGCCACTTATAAACAAAAGAGAGCGTTTTTTTTTCAGCATCCTCAGAGTCAGTAGATATTGCAGGGAAACAATGCAATAGCAGGGGAACACCCTCCCCAGTATGCAAACAAAGCATGACGCAGACTCAGATATGTGTAGAAGAGGGAGTTAGGAAGTTGGAATTCCATATGCAATTGATTAAAGGTTTTAAGGACGTTGTCCTGATAGATTTGCCCAATCGTTGTAGTACCATACCCAGGCCACATACGTCCAAAGTCAAGGACGGACAGTGGTCCCAAGCCCACCGGCCCCCAAAGGGGGCAGCAGGATCCATAGCCACATAGCCTGTCAGCAGTTGGAGTTCTCTCCATGACCCACCCATAGTCCGATTCACCAATGTGGGCATGTTACTAGCCTCCAGGCCCTCATGCAGCAAATGTTCCAACTCATATTCAGGGAGAATCATAGCCCTATCTAGGGCTGCAAATGAATGTGTGGGTTGCAGTCTAAGATAAGCTAACATATATTGCTCCTGTGCAGCTAAATAATAATTTTGGAAGTTTGGTAACACGATTCCCCCATGAGAAAGTTTAAAAATAATACAAGTAGGAACTGGAAGCATCATTATGTGTCCACTGAGTCTGAAGAGGAAGTGAGCACTACAGAACCAATGCTGGCCAGTCCCTCTAAATCCCTCGTAGGGATCTTTGAGAAATTAATGTCCAGGGAGGAAGAAGAGGGTAGTAGTGAGTGTAGGACAGCTCAGCTGCCTGTGCCTGCTGTCAGACGTGCTGCCCCTGCTGCCAACATTGCTGTGCCTGCTGTCAGATGTGCTGCCCCTGCTACTGCTACCACCATTGCTGTTCCTGCTCCCGGACATGCTGCCACTGCAGCCACCAGTGTGTGCCTGTGTCACGGTTTGTTACGACGCTCAGACACAAAGTTAGGTAAAAACATAACTTTATTGAAATAATTAAAAAGGTGATCCCTTAGGATTCCAACATGACATACAACATACAATAATAGCGAAACACAGATACAGGCTCTACCGGTCCTGCCAATATACCGGGCAAGACAGCCAATAATCCAATCCAATAGGCTTTATCGGCCTTGCCAATACCGGGTAAGGCAACCCGCAGATGGAGTATGCACCAGGTTCTACCGGCCTTACCAATACCGGGCAAGGCAGCCCTAGGAGTAACAAGCTCTACCGGTCTTGCCAATATACCGGGCAAGACAGCCATTGATCTAATGCTGTAGGCTCTACCGGCCTTGCCAATACCGGGTAAGGCAACCTGCAGATGGAAAGTATACCAGGTTCTACCGGCCTTACCAATACCGGGCAAAGGCAGCCCAAATTAACTCACAAAAGGCTCTACCGGCCTTGCCAATACCGGGTAAGGCAACCTGTAGATGGAGTATGTACCAGGTTCTACCGACCTTACCATTACCGGGCAAGGAAGCCCAAAGGAACTCACTCAGGGACGCTCAACAGTGAGTACAATCAGAATGCTCATGGAGCAAACCAGCGTCCGCACGCTGAAACCGATAATAATGTATTTAACCGCAGTGCGTTGGAGCAAACCAGCGACCACACGCTGGTATTAACAGCAATGTAAATAGCCACCAGGCTTGGACCAGAGACCGCACGCTGGGACCAACAATAATATGTATAGCCACAAGGCTTAGGAGCTAACCAGCGTCCACCCGCTGGGACCAACAGTAATGTGTAGCCACGAGACTTTGGAGCAAACCAGCGACCGCACGCTGGGACCAACAGTAATGTGTAGCCGCAAGGCTTTGGAGCAAACCAGCGTCCGCACGCTGGGACCAACAGTAATGTAGCCGCAAGGCTGAGGAGTAAACCAGCGCCCGCAAGCTGGAACCAACAGTAATGCGTAGCCGCAAGGCTTTGGAGCAAACCAGCGTCCGCACGCTGGGACCAACAGTAAAATGTAGCCGTGAGGCTTTAGAGCAACCCAGCGCCCGCACGCTGGGACCAACAGTAATGTGTAGCCGCAAGGCTTTGAAGCAAACCAGCGCCCGCACGCTGGGACCAACAGTAAAGTTTAGCCGCAAGGCTTTGGAGCAAACCAGCGTCCGCACGCTGGAACCAACAGTAACGTATAGCCACAAGGCTTTGGGAGCTAACCAACGTCCGCACGCTGGGACCAAGAGTAAAGTTTAGCCGCAAGGCTTTGGAGCAAACCAGCGTCCGCACGCTGGAACCAACAGTAACGTATAGCCACAAGGCTTTGGGAGCAAACCAGCGTCCGCACGCTGGGACCAGCAGTAATGTGTAGCCGCAAGGCTTTGGAGCAAACCAGCGTCCGCACGCTGGGACCTACAGTAATGTGTAGCCACGAGGCTTTGGAACAAACCAGCGTCCGCACGCTGGAACCCACAGTAATGTGTAGCCGCAAGGCTTTGGAGCAAACCAGCGTCCGCACGCTGGGACCAACAGTAAGAATGTCGCCAAGGAGATCAGACGTCAGGAATACTTCTAGCTGGACACGAGACGACAGGAACTCGCAGGAAACCAAGCGTACTGGGAAGCTCCGTAGAGGCGATCAGCAAGAAACGTCAACCTCACAGAACTAGGCCAGTATACTCTGGAACTCTGCATACTGGAACTCAGGAACACAGGTACAGGTACTGCTGGATACTGGAACATGTTCAAGGCTAAAGTGGTCAGAGACACCACGAAAGGGCAACCATAGTATGCCCAAACCAGGTTTAAATATGCAGTCTGAGGAGGGATAAAGGCAGACAACCAATAGGAGCCCCCTAATGGTGACTGACAAGGAATTGCAACAATCACGGGCACCGTGATAGTCTGCTGCCAGTGCTACCCCTGTTGCCACCAGTGCTGTGCTTGCTGCCAGTGCGGGACCTGCTGCCACCAGTGCAGAACCTGCTGCCAGTGTGTCTTATAATACTCAGGAGGGGGGAAGGAGAAGATGATGCCAGGGGACCCTAAGTCGATCTTGCCATCCCCAAGCAGTTCTGCCAGTGCTAGTACTACATCTACCGAGAAGGTCGGACGGCTTGTTTGTGTTAGGAGTGAAGGAAGGGTTAATCATCATATTACCAGTAACTGTGAAGAGGAAGACTAAGGGGCTGAAATTGATGTGGTTGGTGTTAGTAGCAGCAACAGTAATGGTGAATCAGCTGGTGTGAATAACATTAGGGAAGTGGTAGGGGAAGCAATTGAGAGCATCCAGACTAGCGGTCAAGGGAGCTCACATCATTCCCCTGACTCTGGGAGTCCCCTCCCCCCCCACCCCCCACGGAATTGTCCAGGTGGAATATGATCCTGAAGAAGCCAGAAGTGGTGTCTAGCAGGCACAGCAATAATACCCCACCACCACAACCAGGAGCACAGATCAGCTGCCTGTGCCTGCTGCTAGTGCTGCCAGTCTGCCTTCTTCAGGTCACCAAGAAATGGCAAGTGTGACATTAGGGGGCCCTCTGTCACATTTCTCTTCACCTCCTCCAACCAGCAGTGAGATGTCTGTAATAGAGCAGCAGCACCATCACAGAGGGACTAGTGGTGGTGGTGATGATGATGGTGGAGAAGCTGGGGTGGAAGAGACATTGATGGCCTTTTTAGCCCAAATTGAGGAATAGGAGAAAGGTATGAGGATGGACATCACCACCACCACCAGCAGTGAGCTTTTGGGATTTGCGGAGTTTGCAACTGCTCTAATTCCTGCTGCTGCTGAGTTGGAAGGGCAGCAGGATGCTTAAGAGCAGACTAGTGTGCCACAGACCACCGTGGACAAAGTGGGAATGGAGTCAACAAGTGATGTTCTCATTGATTTCAATGGAGTGAGCTAGGTAAAAAAAAAAAGCAGAAAAACTGCATCATCACTACAAGCAGTGACATTGTGGCGTTTACTGCTGTTGTAATTCCTGTTGCTGAGTCATCAGAGGCAGATTATCTGTCTCAGCAGCAAGAGGGTGATACGAGACCACAATGGCCACCATGGGACTGGCTTTTTTTCCATGTGGTGATATGCATCCAGGGCATGCTGCACTTGCCACCAATACTCCTAGTCCTAGTTCCAGTAATTTGTGATTGACCTCAGAGTAAATTAAAAGTGATAGATAATGGGGGCATGGCCGGACACCGGACCATGTGGATGCAGTCCTGCATAGTTCTGTGCATGAAGGTGCAATCCAAGTACATCTACACTTCTTTTTGGACTTGGATCTACCAACAAATACCACTACTAAATTCACCTTGGCATGAGTCGCTGATCGGTATATTTCTTTTCCTGCTTCTAGACATCAGGCACCGAAAAGCTATAGAAGACATCTCTATAGGCCTGGTAGGCTGTGGCCTTGCGGTGGGGCAGGGAGGAGGCGACCCTGAGATTTTGATGAGTCCGCCCTCAAGTATCATCTGCCTGCAGAACATGGAATGTTTCCCCGGCTTCTGCCTACTTTATCTAATAACTACAGCACTGGATGTTGCTGACCATCTGGTGAGACAGGTTTGGCCTTGTTGTACATCCTGCATTAGAGGCTGTCCTCCGTCATCGCCACTGTGTAGTGTCACCGGGACCCGACTCTTGGAACCTGCGGGACCTGGGCAACAGATACATAGCTCTGTTTGCCGGTCTGCCACGGAGGAGTCCTGCTACTATGGACCCCAACACACATAAGAGTGGCATGATACTGGAGTATAGTCTGTAACACTTTGATAGCAACGCGTGGCAAATTATCGGCTATATTACGAACTGAACCAGACATCTCCTGCATCATTGATTAACGTCACGGTTCCCAAGAGATATTCAGGAGTCAGTACGGTATAGTTAAATGCAATTTATTAAAATATAAGTAATGTAGTACACAATAGTAATATAAACAGGAACAAGCAGATGGTCACAGCCAGCAAGCACTACTATCAGGAATAGTAGGCTACCAAGATTGACCACACTGCTGAAGACTAGGCTGAAGCCACTGGTAGTCTCAAAGTCTTGATCCGATGAACGAGGAATACTCCTGACTCACACCTGCGGTCAGTATAGTAAAAGTGTATACCTGATTCATGCCTGCAGTCAGTATCGCGAAAGCGGAAACCTGACTCACGCCTGCAGTCAGTATAGAGCTAGCCTACCAGAGGCCCAGGTCCACACCAGATTGGGTGTCTGCTAGGTACAGGGAACAAAAAAGAGAATAGTCAGACAGAGCCACAGGTCAGCACCAGAGAGGAATGTATCACGGTGCCAGTGCTATTCGGCGACATTGTCAGTTTCCACTCCTGCCTAACGCCTATTGGCTGCACTGTGTTTGTCCCGCCCAGTATTGTCCTTAAATACTGGGTTCTGGCACATCTCCGGTGCCCTTTCGTGGTGTTCCAGTACCAGCGCCTGTTCCTGATTCTTGTGAGCTCTCAGTGTATCGACCCGGTCTGCCTGACTACTCTGCATCTTGTTTCCTGCCTGTGCACCGACCCGGACTGCCTGACCATTCTGCTTCTCATCTCCTGTGTACTGACTTGGATTGGCTGACATTCCTGCTCCGTGTACTGACTTGGACTGTTCTACGTTCCTGTGCTGTGCGGATCCCGCCCGGTTGGGCTGTTGCCTCCTCTGCATGCCCTGACCGGTCTCCGGTTAAGGGTAGTGCTTGTCTCTCGCTGTCTCTGGACAGCTCTGCAGATTGGTCTCGGTTGCCTCAGTGACGTCCCGGCGACATTCCTATTGGTCTGCCTTACGAGCAGTTCCAGGTTGGGTGCCTCTCAGGGCAAGTTGCTCAGTTTTCCGTTACTGCTACGGCAGTGCTCACGTTGACCAGATTCCATTACTGCTACTCAAGTTGCTCACGTCTCTGTTACTGCTACAGCAGTATCCAGTTGCCTAGTCTCCGTTACAGTTACGGCAGTGCTAAAGTGGCTCAGTCTCCGCTACTGCTATGGCAGTGCTCCTATTGCTCAGTCTCCATTACTGCTACGGCAGCACTTCAGTTGCTCAGTCTCCGTTACTGCTCTGGCAGTGTCCAGTTGCCTAATCTCCGTTACTGCTACGGCAGTGCTCACGTGGCTCAGTCTCCGTTACTGCTACAGCAGTGTTCAAGTTGCTTAGTCTCCGTTACTGCTACAGCAGTGCTCAAGTTGCTCAGTCTCCGCTACTGCTACGGCAGTGCTCAAGTTGCTCAGTCTCCGCTACTGCTACGGCAGTGCTCAAGTTGCTCAGTCTCCGCTACTGCTACGGCAGTGCTCAAGTTGCTCAGTCTCCGTTACTGCTACGGCAGTCCACAATTGTCTGGTATCCATTATCTTGGGCGTTACTCAAACTAAAGCGCTCACCTCTGTTTGAGCTTCTTAAAAGGCCTTGCTACACTAGGGGCTGTCAACATTCTCTGCCTACTATTAACCCATGCAGTACTGATAAACTGGGACTCACACATGAACTGCCTGACCTGTGTCAGTATATTGTTCTATGGACTCTTTACTTATACTGGACCTGTGTGGGCTTACCTCTGTATAACCTGTCTAGTGGCTGTACTATATTTTGTATATATTACAGGACCTGTGAGGGTTATTGTGATCTTTATTGTTTAATAAAATTGTGTTTTATCCAAACCTACTGTGTCTGTGTGTCGAACAAACTGTTACAGATAGTCAGACTAGCCGAATCATACACAGTTCAGGTAGTCAGCCAGAGCCACAGGTCTGCACCAGATTGGGTGTCCACTATAAGGATAAGGCAGGAGAATAGTCAGACAAAGCCACAGGTCAGCACCAGATTGGATGGTCAGACAAGTCAGGTCTTACACAGAGCCCAAGGACACAGAACTGCTTTGTACAAAAACTCAAGGGCAACCGAGTCAGGACCTCAGACTGCCCTTTAAACCCCTCCTCAGGAAGTAGGTAGGAGGAGCAGGCTCAGAGGAAGTTAGTAGGTAGGAAGAGACTACAGGAAGCATGGCATAAAACAGAGACCTGCTATACTCTGAAACCTCGCACCTGCAGATGATGCATCTTGCTCTGATACGTCCAACCGATGCCATCTTCCTGCGTCATCCATGCGGCATGAATGGCCGCTGAAACCAAGGTAAGCTGTCACAATTAATCCTGGGTCAGAGTGAGTTGCCCACTCCCAACGGGCCTAAACTGGGAGATTGGAGACCTAACATAGCCCCTAATATACCTGAGACATTGCACTGTGAATTCCTGGTTTTGGGCCTTTTCTTAGGGTGCCACCCCTTTTATTGTTTTATGATCTCAGTTCCCTTACCTCCCAATTGGCTTCTACTCTGCTAGTTATTGTGCCTGTTGAGATGTATGCACTGTACAACAACTTCCTGTATAAACCACTGATCATAGATCCCTGCACTGAAGGGAAGAGAGTACTCATAAATTACCTACTGCTCACCTGGAGCTCCCCCCAGGAGCACCTACAGAGCCAGTCTCCCTGATTGGCCCTCTGCATGGAACCTGGTGTCTTCACCCGAATTGGGATCTCGCTGAGCCGTCTACCTCGGGGATTAGACGCAGAGACTGTCTTTAGGGATTGACCTGGAATCTCTGCCCCCAGCCTAGAGGGCGCTGTTTGATCTACACTGGCCATCACCCACTCAATACCCTGTTTGTCTTGTTCTCCTGTTTGTATGCCCCCATCTCTCAAATGTATAATTAAGGCTGCCTGCCACTGTCTTCTGTTCCAGCGCCCTGTCACTGGGGCATAGAGGACTGCTTTACAACTGTATTATCCTCTATCATACACCTACTCATCTGCCTAGTACAAACTTTAGCTGATTCCACTTCTTTACCTTCATATTAGATGTTTTGCTATACTCCTTTACCGGTATGGCTATGAAGTAGAGATCTTCTGCTGTCACAGGGTGTCTCATCTCCCACTGTATAGCCTCAGTTCTTCACATTAAGTACTTCATTGTCACATTGCCCTTACTCACCTGCACTATGAGGAAGAAGTCCAAATCAGGTAATTACAAAAATAAATTTAGTCAATTCGCCAGGAGGCAGATGGAAGAGGTTGAGGTTCAGGCTATTACAGAGCAATCATCAGCACCCTCTTCACCTTATCATTCCTCTGAGACTGAAGAGACCTCTGACACACACATCACAGAATTAATGACGGCTATCTCCAATTGTCAAAACCTCCTAAACTCTTCCTAAACTTCCTAAAATCAATACTGTACAAATGGAACTGAACCTGCTACATGCTGATCAACAAAATATGAGAGAAAAAGTGTTAGACACGCAGAGAAGAGTCTCTGAAGTAGAGGACTCTCTTCCCCCTATTAGTGAGTCACTTGAAACACTGAAGCAACAGGTCAAGTCCCTACAGAAAAAAAGCTGATGATCTTGAAAATAGATCTCATCGCTGTAACATCCACATTGTTGGTCTGCCAGAAAATTGTGAGGAAAGTAACCTGAAACAATCTGTAGAACACTGGGTGAAGGAAAAATTGGGAGAGGAAGGTCTTTCCAGTTTGTTCATGGTGGAGAGAGCTCATAGGATACCCTCAGTTCGCCCTCCACCAGGAGCCACTTCGAGGCCCATGATTGCCAAATTACTCATCTACAGAGATAAAGATGCTATTTTATGACTGGCTCGCCTTAACAGCCCTATTATGCATGGTAAAATCCATATTTCCATTTATCCGGATTTCTCAATGGAGGTGCAGCGTCAAAGAATGACGTTCCAGGAGGTCAAGCGCAAGTTGCATGACAAAGACATCCAATACACCATGCTGTATCCAGCTAAACTTCGTGTAGTTCACAATGGAAATACATCCTTCTTCACATCTGAAATTGAGGCTATGAGATGGGCTGAGGCTCTGTAGATGGGAGACGTTTCTATATATGGTGACTCAATCTATTGTTTGCATATTCCATACACTAGTGCTCACTGGCATCTTTCTTTCGCTGACACGACAGAGTGTACTTATGGAGAACTCTACAGCATATATTTTAGGGGTCTCTGCTGTGTAAGGGGGCGACCCCTATGAGGGAATATTACCGTGCCTCTGTTCATCTGGAACTGATGAACACTATGATTTGTCATCATCACTACTACCATGTACATTTGCACAATGTATCTTGTGGAGATGCCTGCCTCGGGGCTACCTCCTCTGCCCCATTGCCATTTAGGATTCTGGTAGCTACTGTTTACTTATAGTTTGATGTTCTGTGGGGGACTTTGGGGCTGGGGGAACAACTTGGGTGGTGCAATATTCTGAAGTCATTGGGTTTTTGCTGGTGGGATACTGTATAACTAAGTTGTGGACTTTGGATATATTAATATTAACACCTACTGGGTTAAGTTTCTTGTTTATTCTGCATTTATTTGTGATCCTTAGTTACTTCCCTTGCGTGGCAGGCTGTAGGAGGGCATGAGAGACTCTCTGTGGTAGCTACACTTGTAGAGCAGGAGTGACCTCACAGGTGGTGGGATATCATACCTGTAATTAGATTGGGCTGACAGGTCCTGTGATCTCTTGTCACCTCTATTGATATTGATATATATATTTGTATTATATATGCTTGTGGGAGTGCCTACCCTGGGTCTGTCTTCTCTGCCTCATTGCTATCTAGGAGCCTGTTGGCTAGCTTTTCCCCACAACAAGTTAGCTGTGGGGAGATCTGGGGCTGGGGGGAGAGGTATGGGGGGTACTATATATTGCAGCACCTGACTTCTTCCTGTAGAAGAGTTATGTTAAACAGTTGAGATTATTGAGCATACTGTTCTACTTGCCTACACTGTAATTAACGACTACATTTCTGTGTGACTTGCTTTACTTTCTCCTCGCGATGCACTAATGTAAATATCATGGGTCATCATAGATATCTATGAGACTTTGAACATGTTCTGTGTTTTGTAATTGCTTATCCTGATGACATTGTACTGTTAAAATGTGGGGTGTGTCCCTGGTCCGGCTTGGGATTCCCCAGGTGTTTTCTTTCTGGGACTGGGTCCTTAACCTGTTGGGATTGGATGGAGACATGGCGGGAGGGTTTGTCATAGTTCTAGCATTAGTCTTAGTTAGATTATATTGGGAGTTTCTGGATTGATTGCTTCATCACTACTTATTTAAAACGTTTTCATGGTAAGCAAGGTTAACCTAATCTCTTGGAATGTTAGAGGATTGAACAATCCCATTAAAACGTACTTGATCCTAACCCATGCCAAAAAACAGCACCCCAACATCATTATGCTCCAAGAAACGGCCATGGGTTAGTCACGACTATCATTCCACTTTCTCTTCACACGCTAGAGGGAAGCTCCAAGAAACGGCCATGGGTTAGTCACGACTATCATTCCACTTTCTCTTCACACGCTAGAGGGGTATCAATTCTAATACATATATCAACACCATTTGAATTCGTAGACATACACACAGATCCAAATGGGATATTTATATTCTGGTCATGCAGAATCCAAGGACATGTTTTTTATATTTATAAACATATATTTACCACCTCCCATTTGAGCCAAGCATTCTGCGAAAGGCGCTGACCTATATATCCATCCGCTTTGATCACGTGATAATTTGCTTTGGTGACTTTAACATGACCCTGGATGACTGGATAGAAAAGCGGGAACGGGTGACAGTAAACATTCTAGGGCTAGATTCCAAGCTCTTATACAAGATATGGGATTGGTTGATGTATGGAGGACCTTACACCCCCACACCTTGGAATACTCATGTAATTCTACCACTCATTAATCTCTTTCCCCGCCAGGCTGAGTAGACCGACTGAATGTCAATTTTTGCCTAGGGTGGCCTTTGACCTTTCCCCTCTAGTCACCACAATTTCTCTGAGTAACTCAGTTGCTCCACGAAAGTGGTGCCTCAACCCTATGTGGCTGGATAGAGAGGATATTTTTAGACATCATACCTGTGATCTCCATTACTACTTTGAGGAAAATGTACATTCTGCCTTCCCACTGAGGACATGGGATGCAGCTAAAGCTGTAGCTAGAGGGTCTCTCACTGCAGACATATCAACTTACAGAAAATGTAAAAGGGAGGAGGTTCGCGGGTTGGAGGAATCTCTCAGGGTAGCTGAGGCTCAATTTTTTGCATCAGACACATCTGAAACTTACGATGAATTTCAGAGTGTATCCTTGAAATATAATGTTAAAATGTCTGAACTTAATTTGAACTAAATGTTTTATAAAAAGCAGGCACTGTTTGAGCAGGATGACATGGCGGGGAAACTGTTAGCCCACTTGATTAAAACTAATATTGGCTCTACTACGATCACGTCACTGACCTCAATGGAGGGTGTACCGCTAGCCACTGATAAAGCTATCATTGAGGAATTTACTAACTTCTATAAATCCCTCAACTCTTCCAGATTCTCACATGATTACGATAGGATGAGTCAATTTTTACAGTTATGCCCTTTACCGACACTGGATGAAGAGGATAGAAGAAGGTTAGACTCTCCTATACTTCTGAGAGAGGTGGTGGAGGCAATCAAACAGCTTCCATCTGCGAAATCTCCTGGGGATGATGGTCTACCGGTGGAGTGGTATGTACAATGTACTTATATACTACCACCCCATTTGCTAAATACATTTTATTCAGCCTTGGAGGCCCAGATGCTTCCTCCATCCCTCCATATATCTAACTTTATTGTCCTTCCAAAGTCAGGCAAGGATCCCCAAAAGATGTGACTCATGCCATCCCATCTCTCTGATAAACACTTATGCAAAAATATTAGCTAAAATCCTGGCCACCAGGCTTAGCTCGGTTATATCTAAGCTCATTCACCCTGATCAAAGTGGCTTTATGCCAGGAAAATCCACATTCCACAACCTTAGGAGTCTCCTGGGACGTGTGTATGCAGATCAACCTGCTGATAGGAATGGGATCTGTGTCTCACTTGATGCCACAAAAGCATTTAATTCAGTAGATTGGGACTACTTATTGCACACCCTAGTTCACTTTGGATTCAGATCCGGCTTTATTCAATGGATCAAACATTTGTATACTGCTCCTTAACCTAAGATTCTGCTTGGTGGTGGCGACTCTGATCTGTTCCCCCTGAGTTGGGGCATTTGGCAGGTTTGTCCCTTATTGTACGCGTTCACACTTACCTTTACCAGGGAACCGGCTGCTCTGTGCCCCGTTCGGCAGTCAGACCCCGTGGTGCCCCAGATGCTGTTCCTGGGATGTGTGTGTGGGTTCCTGTGCATGGCTTTGGCTCCCTCTGCTGGCCGGCTGAGTCAGGTGCGAGTCACTGGGGATACCTTGAGTGACGTGTGCGGCTCTTAAAGTGACAGTGCTCCATCTTCCAGGGGTGGAGCTTAGAGTATTTAAACTGCCTGGACACTAACTCATTTGCCCTTTTGTGGTGTCCAGTGCAGTTGGATTGCCTTTGTACATAATCTTGGTTTGTCTGACTACCCGTTCTGGTGCCAACCTTTGGTTTGTCTGACTACCTGCTCTGTGTATGACCCTGGCTTGGCTGACATTCCTTCTGGTGTGGACCAGCAGCTCTGGTAGACGAACTCCTCTGTGTATGACCTTTGGCCTGGCTGACTACCCGTCTCGGTACTGACCTGTGGCTCTGTCCGACTACCTGCTCTGTGTATGACCCTGGCTAGTCCAATACATATCTGGTATGACCTGCGGCTCTAGTTTACGTATTTGCTCCGTGGGGGTTCCTATTTGTCTGACTACCCACCTTGGCGCTACCTGGGGTTGTCTACTGCGCACTCAGCATACCAACGCTCCAGTGGATAACTGGTTGGGTACTCCTGATGGTCCTGGCAGACGTTTCCTTGTCCCTGTCCATTTACTGCGGAATTCAGGTGCGGACCTGTAGCGCAGTGGCCTTTTCTGGATCCTTGGCTGTTCAAGTGCGGACCTGTACGCAGTAGCCTCTCTCTTGTACCTTGTCTGTTCAGGTGTGAACCTGTAGCATTTTTCAGGAACCTTGTCGGTACAGGCGCGGACCTGTGTGATCCTGCGGACCTGAGGCAGCTTATCTCCATCCTGTCTTCTGGAGCTCATCTCGGTACCTCCATAGCAGCACTAGCCTTCCTTACGTCTGCTATATTGTATTGTGTTATTGCTGTTGCCGTTCTATCTGTACGTGCATATCCTAATAAAGAGCGTGTTACCTACAGTACTGGTCCGCTTGTCGTTATTGAGTCCGTTACTCTTATCCCTTGTTCTGTTCGCCTCTAGCATCTAGACTGAGAGGAAATCAACATGTTGTGGGTTTTACTGTTGGAGGGGAGGAGGAGAAACTTGATCTTTATGCAGATGATGTTATTCTGTTTCTGGGAGACAGTGGGAAATCTTTGCCAAGGGTACTAGATTTGGTAGAGGAGTTTGGCTCTTTCTCTGGTCTATCTATTAACTGGGCTAAATCTTCTATATTACCCCTACAACCGGCATTGAACATGTCAGAGGTTAACACAGGACAATTACAGACTGTAACAAAATACCTGGGCATACCTATCTCTGCATCTGCTGGTACCTTTCTCAATGATAACCTAGTCCAGGATTACCTCATTCAGATGAAGGCCAGAGCCTGGATGAACTGCCGTTGAATGTGCTAGGTAAAGTCAACTTAATCAAAATGGTCTTCCTACATAAATTTTTATACGTATTTCAGTGTACCCCTGTCCCTATGAGATATTTTAGACAGATTGACCAAATTATGACTACATTGTTGTGGGCTGGGGGTAGAGCGAGAATCAGATTGACCTCCCTTAAGTAATCAGCACAGAATGGAGGCATAGCCCTCCTGGACTTTTACAAATATTGTCTAGCAGCTCAGGGCTAATTCTGGGTGAGCAGGTATCACAGTGCTTGTGATTCTTGTCACTCTTTCCTGTGGTTCGCTCTGATTTGCTGAGCCAGTTTGGCCCGCCCCTGGTGACCTTCTTATGCCTGGCCCAGACACCTGTCAGATGCCCTTTCGTGGTGTTTCTGAGCCAGTAGTACTGTTGCTGTGTTCCTGTGTTCTGGATTTCTGTGTACCGAATCGGCTTGTCCTGACTATTCTCCAGTGTTCCTGTTTGTGTATGATCCGGCCCGACTGCGTACCACCCTTGGATCCTGACCCGGCTTGGCTGTCGTTCCTGTTTGTGTATGACCCGGCTTGTATGACTACCTCCTACGTGCTCCGACCCGGCCCGGCTGACTTCCTGCTCCGAAGATCGACTTCCAGCTTGTTCCAGTGGCCCGCGTTCCAGTTGTCGCCGCCGCGACATTATCATCTTCTGTTGCCAGTTTCCGTGTGACTACCTTGCCTGGTGTTACCCACGATCAGTGCAGTGTATCGCGACCCGTGCAGAGCTGTGTGTGTCTCAGTACACCTCCCTCATACTGCAGAGCCTTGCTGTTTCGCTGAAGCCTCGAGTAAACGTGCTTATTAACCCTAGCAGTGCTTCCTTGGTCTCACTCTCTCTACCTCCAGTACGAGCCTCATTCTCGGTGATACTCCTGCTGAGTTGGCCGCTCACCGTCGGCAACTCTATTCTTCCATTGCAGAGTAGTCACGTCTTTTGGGCCGGTTGGGCGCCTAAGGCTCTCTCCTATTGTCGGTTACTGGGCGATATCCATTATACAGAGTGGTGGCAGTTAAAAGGCTTCAGCGCTAGCAAATCCGGTAACAACGCCCGTGGGGGCTATTGGCTCTAGCACTTCAAACTCCAGTATCCGGTTAAGTCTGAGGAGGCTTAGTAGCTCTTGCATTGCAGGCCGGTTCCTGTTACGCCCGTGGGGGCTATTCTCACTTGCACTAGCAGAAGCAGATCCAGTAGGTACGCCCGAGGGGGCTAGTTGGATTCCTGTTCTTCTTATTACCCGAACACTTTGGCGAGGCAGTCCTGTTTCCAGTACTTGGTGAACTTTGTCTACCAGCGCAGCCTTATAACACCCAGGGCGTGCCAAACATCCACATAAGAGACTGACTGTTATCAAGTTCTTAACCCTTTGGGGTTATATCCCATTCTATTGCTTAGTATTTGCACATGTAATATTATTGTGCATTTACACTTGTAACCTATCAGTCTACACTGTTTGTGTATTATTAACCGCCACTAGAGGGCGAACATTTGCATTATTTTACTCTAAATAAATTGTGTTTTTATTTCACATACTGGTCTGAGTGTCCTAAAAACCGTTACAGCAGGTAAGCTTGTCACCCTCTATTCCCACTAGAACCTTATGTAATGTATAGTCATGCATTATACACATCTCCATTTATCTATCTGTGGACCTGGACATACCTCTCTGGGCCGTTGCTGGATCCCCACATCTCTCTGCCTTGGACTTTGGATCTCTTTGGGAGGAGTTTGGCGTTACGACATTTAGACACTTATATTGTAACAATGTTCTATTGTCGTTTGAGCAGTTGCATTCAATATACACTATCCCTAATTCTTACTTCTACTCATACTTACAAATGTGTCATGCTCTATATCTTCCTTCTGGGGTAACGTTTCACCTCGGGTGGAATAATTCGATCTCCTGTCCAAGATATTTAAGTTTAAATCTCCTAAACTGTTGTCATTCATTTATAAGTGGCTGGGTGACACCACTCTACACTTAGACAGAAATGGGAGAGAGAACTGGATGTGCTGGAGGATAGGGAATGGTCGGAGGCACTATCTAGCCCAAAAGTACTATCCTTTAAAACTAAACACAAACTGATTCAACTTAAGATTTTACATAGGACATACTACACACTAACTAGACTGGATACAATGGGGACTCAGACCACCAAGCTATGCAATAGATGCAAACAGGAAAAAAGGTACTTTCTGGAATTTACTGTGGGCTTGCCCACGGATACAAATATTCTAGCAACAAATGATAGATAAATTATCCTCTATCCTTCTGCTCTCTATTCCACTATTGCCCAACGTATGTATATTTTCATTTATACCAGATGATCTATTATCAATCCATCAAACCAAATTGATTAGGGAGCTATTAATTATGGCTAGGAAACTAGTGGAGATGAAATGGATGTCAGACAAAGCCCCTTCGTACAGCACTTGGGTTCAACTAGTCAATCAGAATATACCCCACTACCATCTAGTTCACATTCATGGAGGCTCACATCATCAATTCACTAGGACTTGGGAACTGTGGCTTTCAAACTCCTAGACTTGCCACACTAAGCACTACAGTATCTCTTTGACACAAGAACTACAGTTAACAGGAACGGATTGTCAAGGTTTGTTTTGACTCTCAGACACAGAGTTAAGATAAAATCACAACTTTATTGAAAAGTTAATGAGAACCCTCGCGGGTCCTCAACATACATATATGAAACATACACACGATGGGTACAAAATAGTAACACATACAATGATACAGTATAGTAGGCTCTACCGGCCTTGCCAAATACCAGGTAAGGCAGCCTGGAGACTGACAAAATGAGAAGACGTAGGCTCTACCGGCCTTGCCAATATACCGGGCAAGGCAGCCTGAGAATGGTACAACAATATGAATGAGGCTCTACCGGCCTTGCCAAAATACCAGGAAAGGCAGCCTGGAGAATGGCACGACTATAGAGGAGGCTTGCCAATATACCGGGCAAGGCAGCCTAACACAATGACTGAGTAAACAACCCCACAAGTGCTGTAACGTAGGTAGCATCAGCAATAGATGGTAATGTGGAGCCAACCGGTATCACGTACTGGACAACCAGGGAGGCCCTACCGGTGCTGTAAAGTTGGTAATGTAAGCAGCCAGTGAAATGGAGTAAACCAGTACTGCGTACTGGACAACACGGAGGCCCTAATGGTGCTGTAATGGAAGCAGCTAGCAACTGGTGTGTTAAGGAGCAAACCAGTACCGCGTATTGGACAACACTGAAGCCCTACCGGTGCTGTAATGGAGGCAGCTAGCAACCGGTGATATGGAGTAAACCAGTACCGCGTACTGGACAACATGGAAGCCCTACTGGTGCTGTAATGGAAGCAGCTAGCAACCGGTGTGTTATGGAGCAAACCAGTACCTCGTACTGGACAACACTGAAGCCCTACCAGTGCTGTAAAGGAGGCAGCTAGCAACCGGTGATATGGAGTAAACCAGTACCGCGTACTGGACAACACGGAAGCCCTACCCGTGCTGTAATGGAGGCAGCTAGCAACCAGTGATATGGAGTAAATCAGTACCGCGTACTGGACAACACGGAGGCCCAGTCTGGTCACAGAAGGCAACGTAAGGAGAATCCAGTAGTCAGAATGTCGCCCAGGTGACCAAGTCCAGAAGGAGGATGTCAGTCCGGATCCAGGAGCAGGAATGACAGTCAGGCAGAACAGGATACTGGAACAGTAACGACAGCCAAACCGGGTCAGGAACGGAAGCAGGAACGGAAGCCAAACCGGATCAGGAACGGAAGCAGAGACGGCAGCCAAACCGGATCAGGAATGGAAACAGGTACTACTCAGGAGTGACTCTGGGCAAGGACACTGACACTGGGCAATAGGGGCTCAAGTGGCCCAGTAGTCTCAGGACCCATAGGCAGGTGACCACTGACACAGACACCGCGAAAGGCCACCCAAAGGGTGCATGAGCCCAGTCTATATAGGTAATACTGGGCGGACTAATGACAGGCATCCAATGGAGAGCTCTAGCAACTGACTGACAGCAAAAGCCAGCAATCACGGCACCGTGATACTGATACTCTTGATAGGGGGAGGGGGTGCTCGATCTGGGCATAGGTTAGTTGCAGTTGCAGGTTTGTTTTCTTTGTAGAGTTTGTTGTTTTTTGTCTTATTTATTAAGGTTTATACTACTAAAACCTTTAAGGAAGTCAGGTCTTATGTCATTTAGTAACCCTTCTAATATATTTAATTGATTTTTGTGATGATGATGATGACATGTTCAAAAATATGTAGGGAATGGGATGTACTGGTTTATGTTACTGCTCCTTCTGCTGCTGGTATAATTCCTTTGCCGACTTTTGCTGGGCTTACAAGCAGTTTTTTGGCCCAAACCTTCTCTCTCATCCTCCAGAATACAGCCCTCCACTCAATCTATAATCATATCTTTATATTCTTTGCAGAATCAGATTCCTCAGAGAAATGCTGCTGATCATGCCTCACTGTTTAACTGAAAGATCACGCTTTGGCCAGATTTTTTAGTTTAATGCAGGGGTCCAACAAAGTGTCAAGAATGTGTTTCTCATTGCTTTAATGGACACTATGTGAGGATCTTACTCAAAGCATGATAAAATATCCTTCACCAGCTGATGCATGTATGGGTTGTCTTTATTGTAATATTACTCAGCCATGCTCCTCAGATTTTTCTGCAATAAATATATTGCCCCTATGCAAATTAGGTGAAAATGAAGGTAAGAAGAAAGGTTAGAAAGTTGATGTGAAAAGTAAGGGTTAGTATGGAGAAGTGGAAGAGATATGTTGAAAAGGTTAAGTAGAAATGAGGTGAAAAAGGTGGGTTAGCCAGGAAAAGTATTAAGTGAAAGACTGAGGAAAAAAATTAGGTGACAGATGGCATTAATGAGAAACTGGAGTGATGTCCGAGATTATGTGAAAAGTGAAGGTACCAAAGTAGAGAGATTGGGAGAAATTAATTAAAAATCAAGTATGCAAGGCTGGCGCAAGGATTTTTGCCACCCTAGGCAAACCTAACTTTGCCGCCCCCTTGGATCCACCCCTTGTGTCCCACCCCTTCATACCACGCCCACTTAAGAATAACTGCATATTTATGTATTACATCTTTCATTATGCCCTTTATAATTTACATTAAAAATTCCAGTTTGCTTGTTAAAGGGATAGTAATGTTTCATAATAAAAGCAGCTCTAATTAATCATCATAGTATTTGGGCCTGTCAGAGTTGTAGTTCAAGAGTAATTCAATGAAAAAGTATCCCCCTCCCACCCCTTTTACTGATGTAACACTGTTCAGCCAGATCAGAAGGGAGGTGCCCAGGTAGATTGCAAAGAGGGACAATCTTCTATTAAGATAAGGGAAAAACCTGGAAAACTTGTCAAGGGGGGGCAGGGTTTTCATTGTTCTCATAGGAAGAAGATTGTCCCCTGCTGTTATCTGTCTGGTCTTACGACCAGATTCCACATCTGAGAAGAGATGGCTTACACTATGTAAAAGGGGCGGGAGGGGGAAATTTTGCTTGCGAATCTCTCTCAAACCATAAAGGTTTGAGAGATAAGACATATCGTTCTTCATGTTTTTTTTAATGTCTACAAAACAAAATAAAGATAAAACGCAGTATTACTATCCCTTTAAGGGTGCCTTGAGTGAAAAAAGATTAAGAATAATTTATCTAGAGGAACATTAACCCCTTAACGACCCTTGACGGTCATAGTACGTCAAGGGTCGATGTGACTGAACGTCCCATGATGTACTATGACTGTCATGGAATTCCGGGCTCCTCCCGTGGCTGCACGCCGTTCGGGGGGTCCGGAAGCGAAAGAAGAAAAAAAAACAATGCTCCATGATCCTTAACTGACCGCACCGATCGTTAAGGGGTTAAATGTCAAATTAAAAAAAAAAAAATGATGGTCAACAGAAAGGGATGGCTGCACCTCCAAGTGCCAACTCCTGTCAGTTAGCAAAAGAATACATATACCCCCAAACAATATAACACAATATAGTGTATGACTTATACTGTTAACCATCAATTCAAGTGTCCAGAATTTTTCCACTGTAAAAGTGAATCAAATACTCGTTGCGTATTCAAACAAGGACCTCCAACTTTATCCCACTTGACCTATAGTCTTGGCTTAGTCATAGACTGAGGATCTCTCTAGATTTAAAGGAGATAAAGCTATATCATCACTGGAGGATCTCTTCACAGTCTAAGGATATAAAGAACTATTCTGGATACAATATTGGCTGAATGTTTGGACTATTATCTTCCCCAGTTCATAGAGGCATTAAGTACATAAGTGTCTGTTGGATATATGTGATCAATTATTCAATCCTCCAGTGATGATATAGCTTTATCTCCTTTAAATCTAGAGAGATCCTCAGTCTATGACTAAGCCAAGACCATAGGTCAAGTGGGATAAAGATGGATGTCCTTGTTCGTATACCCAGAGAGTATTTGATTCTATTTTACAGTTAAAGAATTCCGGACTTTTGATGGTTAACAGCATATATTTTATTTAATATTCTATAATATTTGTTGTGGAGTTTTCTTTTCATCCATACAATTTTTTTCTGCATCTATCCTCGCCAGGGGACACGTTTATTTCACTGGAACTTTTTCCAATCTTTCCTTTGATGTCTAAAACGTAGGACCCACTATTAGGAAAATTTATTGAAATCTAATATTTATCTATACGTTATTGAAAGGGCGCTTGGATGTCCTCTTTATTTTAGTTTGAACTTGATAATGTAACTTTACTTACCTACTTACTCTGACTAACAGTGACACTGTCCGATGTCCCTTAGGTCCAGCCACACGGCGCGGGCACCTCTCTTCTCAGTCTGCAGCGGCGCAACCAGGGGAGGGCTGGCAATTTGTGGCCTGGAGGGCAGCTACAATCAAGTGGCCCGATTTTACTATCGTTCCAGCCCTCTGTCCCACCCCACCCTCTTCTGTTAATTTTAAAATTGCCATTAACCCTTTGAGTGCCTGAGGGGTATGCCACGCATGGCTTTGCAATGCGTGGCATATCCCTCTGGCACTCAAAGGGTTAGTGTTGTGAAGTAAGGCGAGCAATACTACAGAGCTTACAACTGAAATGGGGTTACAATGCTGCAACTACAGAGCTTACAATGTAGGTAAAGCTGCCCTAGTGATACCATAGAACTTACAAGAGAAATGGGTTATGCTACTAGTGTACATCCGATTAGATTGTAGCTCCATTTCAGTTGTAAGCTCTGTGGTATCACTACTGTAGCTACATTTGCAGCAAAAAGAGGGAGTGGCCCACCAGCCCAGACATATGACCATACCTGGGAACTCTCCGGATTTGCCCCGGAGACTCCGGTTCTGACAGAGCTTTACCGGGTCTCCGGGGCAGAGGCTGATTCCTCCGGATGTGGAGAGTTTCTATTGAAACTCTGCCACATCTGCTTTTTCTCCCGTTGTGCCTTCGTCCCCAGCCTTCTGTGTGACACATTTAACTCTCTGAGTGCCAGAGTGGTACGGAATGCATTGCTTTGAGCCCCGCCCCTTTTTGACGCGATTAGCGTCATTTTTGTTACCCCCTGCTGAACAGAGGACTACCCTCCGGGTAGCCCTCAACTGAAAGTTCCCAGGTATGCATATGACTGGCCCAGGGGGCAATTGCCCCCCTGCCCCCCCACCCCTGGGTGCAACCACCAAAGTGCATGCAGCTCTGCTGCACTCCTGCGCCCCCAGTAAACATGTGCCCTAGGCCTGAGCCTACGTCCTCTATAGGTAGCACCAACCCTGCAAGTATGAGAAAGTGGAGCAATTAAGGAACAATCAGGGGCTTGTTAACAAGTGTGTGGATAGGTTCCCCTGGGTTTGACCAATCCAATGCATTATTAGTACACTGTCCAGCCCAACTGCACCATTAGGGTGCTTTTAACAAGATAACATTAAACTGTCAATAGGACACGTGGCTTTAACACTTTAAGGACCAGAGACTTTTGCAATGCTTTTCACACGTCTCTGGTCCATAAAGGGTTAAATATGAGAAATGGCGCTTTAACCATTTCAGTGCCACTTAGAATAGAGCAATGTAAGAGCTAAAATGAAAAGCAAACTGAAAAGACAGCCCGATGATCGCACACCCTACGCACTGCCTTGCTGCCAGCGAAACACAGTGCAGACCATTCCGGCAGTGAAATGGTTATGACTTGTTCTTGTTGTGTGTTTGTTTGTGTTTCTTTCGGCAAAACACTTATGCCCCCACATTCTGGGCGTGATAGTATTTACGTCTAGGAAGCTGCACCTGACAGGCAAATTCTACTTCGCGTAGCTGGGGGAGGGGTATGCTGCTGCCTGCTTTTACCAGACAGAGAGTGTAATCCGTGTGAGTTCCTTGAAAAGTTAATCCAGGGGAAAAGTGTAAAGGAACAATTTTGGAGAAAAACTGGGACAAATATAGAAATTGCATTCTTTTGTGTGTTAACCACTTCAGTTCTACAAATGTTGACATTTCTAGCGCTTGATTGGCCCTCATATAACCCTTTTAATACCAGAGGGATATGCAACACAATGCATTGCCCTGTGACACTGCAATGGTTAAATAAGTAGGTATTTGGATGATTTTATTATTATTTGTACTTTATGGTAGACTTGATATTGCCATAGATTTTTTGTAGGTAAAACCGTATTGCATCAGCTAAGCTGTGCATTATTACATGCCCCATTTCTATAACATTCGTATTGGTAAATTGATAACAGTAACTACTACGCGGATTTGCAAAGCGGTACTTGCTTCAGGTACAGAACGCTATTGTTATAATACGTTTTGTAGACCACTCCATCGGATTTAACGCTTTCAGAACTATAGGAACGCTTCTATTGTATCTGGCACTCAAATGGTTCAATAACGCTGCAGCTGCGCGTGCAATGTGGATTTTAATCAATTAAATACGATAGATATCCAATGCATTACTTCGCAGACCGCTACAGCATTCAAGGGGTTAAAAATATTTTAAGTCAAGAGGGAGTTTTACTTCTTCCCTGTGTAACAGCTGCAACGCCCCAGAATTCTTCCACTTTTTAATTATACTGCCCTTTATTAAAAACCAAATATTAGTTTGTATCTAATACGTTTGCATTTTATAATACGCAACTTGATGAAAAACGTTACATTAATTTGTACACAAATGTTGTACTGACAAACATAGAGGATTACTACAAATAAAAAGTAACCACATTAAGTATCACATTTGAGATTTTGTTGTTTCTTGGAACACGATTAGTATTTATTTGCCAAGGAAATCTGTAGCCGACCTAATATGCGCCTATCCTCCATGTTTGATTTAAAGATTCTGAACAAATAATATCCTGATGTTTTCTGATCCCAGTTGCTTGAAGAGCCAGGTATCTAGTGCAAACATTAATATATAAAGATAGGGCATCCAGCTAATACAGGACCAAGTTAAACATCAGGGACGGTATATACATCATGATCACAGTGTGTTCTGTAACAGGTCATAGAGCATTCATTTATACACAAATGCAGAGGTACATATACACAGTTTGACCTTCTGAATATTGTAGTCATAGTGGACACTCCTCCTCCGCTCTTAAAGCTTAACACTGGAGGACCGGCGGAGTGGTAAGCGAAGCATTGTGATACACACACACACACACACTATTGTCTGTGAGGGGTTAAAAACAGACAGGTCATATATGTTTGAATGCATACTTTTGCACGCGCATCACTTACATCAGTGGACATTTTTTGATGATTTTTTTTTTTTAATTTCTCCCCTCTGGTTTGGTACCCATTCTTATTTTTTTTTTTTTTTTTTAACATACGTTAGTGTATACTAATCTGTTTCCAAAATGATATGCAGTACTATATGATTTTATACCGGATATACTTGCAGACACAAATGAACATTTTTGTTAAATATTGTCAGTTCAAGCAGAATTTATTTTTAACGAAATATTTCCACTCTCTTATATTTTGCCTTTTCTGAAAGTAAAATCATTACCAAGGTACTGTTGTTTTTATAAACAAACACTAAATGTGTGCAATTTAAATGTAACGTACACAGTCAATATTCCCAAACGTTTTATTCTGTGATAATTTCCCTTAAACATTAAGCACACAAATAATGGAATGAAAATTAAACAAGTTAACTGACAAGTTACTTAGTTCTTATCTGAACGTACAGGTGGTTTTGTCCAATAACAAGACAGGCGTGGGCCGAAATAAACAATTGTTTTGTTGGGTTCCTGTTTATTTCCGAACTATTACTACTTATTTGCTTGTGGTCAAGAAGAGTGCGCAACGCCGTGTACACACCTCTGGTCTTCGTGGGGTTAAACCTTGCAGACTGCGCCCCCCTACAGCAAGCGAAGCAGGTGTACAAAGAACCAGGGCAATTCTGGAGCAAACCAACTGCACCATGTGGAACAAACAAATGAGCATGGGTTTAAATAGGACATTTAACCTCTTGAATGTTAGGACTCAAACTCCTTGCAAAGCAACGTGTTGGAGAACAAGTTGTTAAAAACGCTGCATTTAAGTAATATGGTATTTTTGCCTCGTATGTTACAGCTGGTGTTCCCTAGATTCGCGCTTTCTTGCTGCATTAGTTTCGGTGAAAGCATAGATGCAAAGTGAATCCTGAAACATTGTATCTTATATAACGCTCAAAATACTCCGAACGTACCACTTTTTTTTCTTAAACGGGATGTAACCCCTTACATGCTAGAGAGGTCTACGTATTAGTGGGTTAACCCCACATGTATGAGGTTTTTTATTTATCTCTTAAAGCAAACTTTATCGATTATGGATCTCTAGTTGTTGGGAATTACGACTCCCATCATCCCCATCCAGCTTTAGCTGATTAGGGAAGGTGACATTTCCAACAACTGGAGGTCCTACACAGTTTTCTAACCCCTGTCCTAAGGCGCACTGTTAGCTTGCCCAGTTATATGAGTGTGGGTTAGTAATGTGTGCAGATATAACTTGCAGCCAATAGAATGTGAGCGGGGGATGGAGAGGTCAAAGGTCAGCATCAGGGCATATTTATAGTCTACTCCTTGGTAGGGAACGCCATGTCTTTTGCAACAAGGGGTGGTCACTGTTGATTGCTATCCCCTTCCAGGCGGCTCTTCTCGGGCCTCTCTAAGGGTGGGTTTGGAGGGGAAGTAGAAGGGAAAAAAAACGTTAAAGGCGGAAGGGCACAGGAATGTAGTAGTTCACTACTGAATTTATTTACATAGGCTAATAAAGAGATGGTGCACCCGCGTTCTCGCTTGCCTGCTTTTTAGAAGTTAAACAGCTTTACAAAGCAATGCTTTTCATGGAACTCCAGTAATCAGATGGTTTCATGACAAAGTTATTTTTTTTTTAGACTGAAGCAAACGTCGTAGCTTTTGATATTAAAAATGTATTACCTGCAGAGACGCTAACTTGAAATGTACTTCTTTGAATTAACATGGCGTTCGAAGGGTTAACATGTTGCCATTGTTTAGCACATTTACTTTAACAAAGATAAGCGCCGTATAAGTATTCGTGATGAATTAGCTGCACGTCTCGCTCAGCCGGTGATAATTAACCCTTTGAGTGCCATAGGGGTACGCAACGCATTGCAATGCGTTGCGTAACCCTCTGGCACTCAAAGGGTTAAAGGCCACATGACAGGCGAGTTGTGGAACATGGCTTTCAACAAAACGCAAGCTCTAATTTACTAGAGTTTCAGTTTTGCCTTCTGGTATGATTTACTAATCCCAGTACAGATTTACTAAAGAATGCCACGTGGCTAGCTAGAATTGGGGGGGGGGGGGGGGTACGACTAGTAAATAGACATATAAAGTATTCGTAATTTTCAAAAGAAAAACGGGGGAGTTCTGGAGGAAACATTTGCGACATACGGGAGAAATAAAATTGATTTAAATGGGAACTTTAACCACTTTAATGCATTTCTCCCCAGAAGTACTCCACTTTTCTGTTGAACATACGACCTGTAAGGGTTCGGTAATACAGAGACGCGTGTCCGTTTACATTACATTTTAAAACATGCCTTTTATATTACACGTTTAACCATTTGAGTGCCAGAGGTGTACAGAACGCATTGCGTTGCAATGTGTTCCGTACCTCTCTGGCACCAAAGGGTTAAAACAAGTTGCTCATCTTGCTTTAACCCTTTTACTGTTGGGAGAGGTACCCAACGCATTGCAACGCTTTGGATACCTCTTTGGCACTGAAAAGGTTGAAATGCCTTACAAGCCAGCACTTTTGTTTCCATTTGAGTGTTTTCTTCCGCTTCCCGCTTAACCTCAAACGGCTTTGTGTAACTTGAAATCACTTAATGAAAGACATTCAAAGCCTTGCTTCATCTTAAATATGAGCACAGCTTTTATAATTTATTACATTCAAAGTTGAAGTCTTATTTGTAAATTGTAGTGCTTTTAGGAATTTGTGTCCATTGTTTTAATTATATATTGATTTGTGTTTTCAAACATGTTTTATTTCTGCACTTATTAGCAACTTTCTTTCTTACAAACAAAATTTAGGAAGCGAAAAGACTAATGTGTGTAATACAACCAAATGTGATTTTATTTTATTATTACTTTTTTGATGGAACTGTAGCGCCACCTGTTGTTACATTCCCGTATTCCAGAACGTGTGATTCTTGAACTCATTATAGTGCTTTCATCTCAACAATAAATCAACAGGATGAATGAGGGAATCGCCTAAATTATTGGGATCTAGCTGCTCTGGCACAAACACCTTCCCTGAGAATCATTAGTTCTTAAAGCTCCATAGATGTCTGCAATTCGTTTAATACTTGTTGTCAAATACAAAGGGCGTTGGGGATAAAATCAAAGGTGATAATTTCTGGGATGCACAAATTTCACTATTGGTATAAATTCCAATTGCTGTAAAAGGGGCTTTTAACTTCAGTGCTAGTGAAGTCTGCATTGCTTTGAAGACTAGCATAGTGGGACATAAAATACATATTTAAATTGGCGTTTTGGAATATTTTTAGGTGTCTCTTTTGGTGCATTTGTTTTGCACCAGAGTTGCTTCACTTTGTATTTATACATAAGGCCCATAATGCTGCTAAGTAATCATACCGTACGGCCTGTATTTTCTAAGGAAACTTTCTGTAATTCTGGGGCAAACCATTTGCACTGTAGGGGAGTTCTAAATGCAAGAGGTCTCTGGCCTTCAAGGAGTTAAAATTCCAGTTTAATTCAATGGGAATTTGGGAAAGATTTTCTTGTTTCCTATGACGCAGGTGGCTTGCTCCAGTATTAGTCCACTCTTCTTTTGAAAAGAGTGCCTTAGGTGCAAGTGTGATAAATAGAGGGTTTTTATTTTTTACTTGCAATGTGGGACGACGCTGCCAGTCATGCTATATAGGGAATTAATGCACACACGGATGCAAGACACACACGCATGCACTGAGATGCATAAAGAGCGACACAGTCATACACACATACATGCAATGCACAACATGCAGACACACAATGAGGAACACACAGACACACACAGAAGTGAGTCATAAGGGGGTGACTTATGTGTCAGTGTAATGAGTTTGTGTTTGTACTTATGACTCCACTGTGGCATTCATTCATATAGTTGAAATGCATGTGGTGATTGCACATACTATGGTGGAAGGTGGATCGTGCTGGCTCCCGGGGTGTGAGTGTGTGTGTGAGTGGCATTCATTCATGTAGTTGAAATGCATGTGGTAATTGCACATACTATGGTGGAAGGTGGATTGTGCTGGCTGCCGGGGTGTGAGTGAGACTATGATGGAAGGTGGATCGTGCTGGCTCCGGGGGTGTGTTTGTGTCTGGTGTAGGAGCGAGTGGCAGCCATTTTGTTTTTTCAGTCACTTGGATAGTGGTGGGCGGGTTGGATAGTGGGGGCAGGCCAACTCCCTGCATGATTTAAATCACTCCCCCATTGAATCACCCAATGGGAGCAGTAACTCCTCTTTACTTAAGCTGAGGTAACATAGCAATATAACACACGGTGGCTCTTCAGTTGAGGCAAAGTAGCAATATGCTGATGGAACAAACAGAAAGTGGTGGTTGAGGCTTGCTCTCTGTAACATACAGCAAAGCACCTCTCTCCCTTTTAAAGGGATAGTAATACTTCGTTTTAATGTTATTTTATTTTGTAGGCATTAAAAAAAACATGAAGAATGATATGTCTTATCTCTCAAACCTTTATGGTTTAAGAGATATTCACAAGCAAAGTTTCCCTCCCCACCCCTTTTGCCTAGTGTAAGCCATCTCTTCTCAGATGTGGAATGCACTCCATAGACTGGACAGATAACAGCAGGGGACACACTTCTTCCTATTAGAACAATGAAAGCCCTGCCCCCCTTGACAAGCTTTTCAGGTTTTTCCCTTATCTTAATTGAAGATTGTCCCTCTGTGCAATCTACCTGGGCACTTCCCTTCTGCTTTGGCTGAGGAGTGTTACATCAGTAAAAGGGGCGGGGGGGGGACACTTTGTCATTGAATTACTCCTGAACTATAACTCTGACAGAACTGAAATAACACTCTCCAAAGTCCAAATACTGTGATGATTAATTAGAGCTGCTTTTATTATGAAACATTACTATCCCTTTAAGGAGAAAGGGCAGGAAGTGGAGGAGTGACAGTTGAAAACAGTTAGTGAGGTTGACTGAAGATATGAAAAGAGGTAAATAAAAGAGTTGCTATTAAGTTTATCCCTGAATGTTTGTATTTAATGGAAACATTACACCCTCGTACTGAAACAGAGTGTATGGAGGGTTTCAATTATCTGTGGGTGGTGAAACAGTGTGTTTGTGGGGTCATGATCCTGAGTGAGTGTGTGTGTGGACCAGGAGAAGTTATTGATATCCCCTACTTCAGGAGTGAGTGACAGATATATATATAGCGCTATTTTTTTTGGATAGTTGGATAGTGGTGGGTGGGCCAACTTCCTGAATGATAAACATGCCCCCATTGAATCACCCAGTGGGAGCAGTAATGTCCCCATTGAATCACCCAATGGGAGTTGTCTCCTAATGAGACATAAATTATGTAATGAGGCATTCTGTGCAATGTGTATGTGTTTTCGAAGGAGACATAAATTATGTTCTGTGTGTGAGGAACAATAAATGATGCAATGAGGCTTATTCTTTTATATATAGAAGATAGATAGATTGAAGAGGAGCAGTAAAATGCACAAACATGAATTATATTGTTTACGTCAGCGATTCAGCTCTCAAGTCCTTGCGAAACACCAACACGTCAGTAGTGATGAGGGCCTTTTGACACTAAAGAATAAGAGCAATTTAGTCCTTTTTAGTATGCTTTTGTTCAACCATATTTTTCCTCTAATTCTCTTAGTCCATTCACAGGAAATATATAGTTTTTCTAAGCAGAAGTAGGCTTTTATTTTTTTCCATTTAATTTGAAAAAAAAAAAATGAGAACCCACACACAGGTTTCCAAAAGGTTAAATAATTTATTAAGTGACACAATGCGGTGGTAGTAGGTAATTAAGTGAGCCTGCTCTACTGTTCCCAGCACATAAAATAAAATGTATTTATAAAAATGCCCCGATTTTGGCCCTTTAACCCGTGGGATGTGTATTCTTTGATTCTTTCTTCCTCATTATCACTGTGATGAAGAGGGAGGCAGAGAACTCTGAAAAAGGAAATTTATACTCCAATGGCACATGTGATCACTGTAGCAGCGGTCACAACTACTGGCTTTCCGGGAAAAGGCTGAAACTGCCCAGTTGTGGAGCAGTCCATTACATCCTCCCCAGCATGATTACAGCACACCCTGAGGTAAGTTGCTATCATGAATTCTATGATGGTCCTGGTCCATAACTCGTTAAAGGGATAGTAACACTTAGTATCTAAAAATAAATACATTGTAGAGTTTATCCTCTGTAGTTAAACAAGAGTACTCCCAGTTGTGAGAGGTGTTTTAGTCAAGTTATTCCAAATCAAATGTGAATTTTTTTAGTTGTAGTATATTGATGGTCTGAACTTGTACACAGTGGCACTGTTGCTACACCACCCCATGGAGATCTTTGGTCAACGGACCAGAGTTGTCTATAGCAGTGTTTCTCGACTCCTGTCCTCAGGACTCACTAACAGGCCAGGAATTGATGGATGACTTGTGATAGCACAGGTGAGTTAATCAGTGTGAATGAGCCTCTGATCACCACACCTGTGCTCTAGAAGAGAAATCCCTAAGTCCTGACCTGTTAATGGGTCCTGAGGACAGGAGTTGAGACACACTGGTCTATAGGATGATGTACCAATAGCTCCATTGTACAGTTTCAGGCAACTGAGATACTGCACCTAAACAATTCAGATTTCAGCTGCAATAACCTTTAAATATAACACATTTCAGCACTGGGAGTGCCATTGTTTTATTCAGGAGGATAAACCCTACAACATGTATCTTTTTACATGTCAAGTGTTACTATCCATTTAATGATATCCCTAATTAAGCACAGAAAGTGCAGTCTGAATGACTGAGCCACTGTTTACTCACCTGTAAACATGCAGTGATGTACTGAAAACCTGACCTGTTGGTGTGACTCTTGGGCTAAAGCTGAGTATTTCTAGTTTAGGCTATACTATTTTATTATATGAGTAGCCATTTAATCAAGTATTCATGCAATTAACAATATTTTTCAAACCACTTTGCTAAATTGGCAGTAGGCATTTGTTTAATCAGAACTCTTGACACAACAGAAAATAAGTATATGTGTATTTCTCACCTGTGATGCAACACATCTCTAAATTATCAATGTTTATATAAAAATAAACTGCCAGTTAAGAAAATAAGTTTTAGATTATTTTTTTTAATAAGGTTTGCATTGTCCAAGTTAGACTTTAGTCAATTACACCGTTGTGTCTTCTGAAGTGTTACACAATTATCCTTCTGTGATTAACACCTTCAGGAAATGGATAATGAGCAGTAGCATGTGGTCAAGTGTGATGACACTACATGATCTGAGATTTCCCCTCTGACTATTATTTTTAATTTACAACCACAATCTATCACTACTTTTTGTTCATTTAGCTGTTACTACTTGTTTTATTTAAGGGAAATTGTATTGAGTTTACCTGGAGGAAATATTACAAATCTTCCAAAAATTAAAACTACTGTGTAACCCTTTAAGAGCCACAGGGGTATGCAACACATTGCACACACCTTTGCCACTCAAAGGGATAATCCTTAAAACATGTGGTTCAACCTTTTTGAAAGTGGGAATGCTTGAACATCAAAGATCTCTAGAAATCATACCTGCAATCAGTTCTCATAAACATGAACTCTTCTTTGACAAATGTGATAAGGAACCTATTGGTATGGAAAATTCAAAAATGTACTATGTAAACAAATTGTAACAAAATAGGAAGTTTCTAAAACTCTATCTTGAAGTGGACCTGTCACCTCAAGAAAGGTTTAGGAGAGAATAAAAATCTGCATGTACATTGTACTAGACAAAACTAATTTTTGTTTTGCGGCACAATATGGCACTTTATACTAGTTCCCTGCACAGTAAGCTAATTAGCTATGTTCCAGTCCAAACATGTCTCCCCCAGTGCTGTTTGAAAAGAACCCAGTGTTGGCTCTGCTTAGATTAATTCATACCACTGTGTAAGGGGATGTTGGCCTGGCATAATTAGCATAATTTACCACCACCAACTAAATCTTCATTTATGAAAAATATTTGTCTTGTAAACAAATGGCTAGCATAACATATATAGGCAGGCTTTAAAAGTAACTAAACATATTTTAAGATGACAGGTCCATTTAAAGTTTATTATTTGTTGACTAAGATCAATAATATAAAATATTTTCTCTTACCGTTAAATTACTCTGCATAAATAATGTAAGCTTTTTATATGTGGGTTCATCTTTGAAAATAATTCACCAAATAATTCAGAATCCTATTGCCTCAAGGCTTTGTTACTAATTCAGTGTGTAAAATTCAGTATATTCTGTAAGCCACATTCAATTATTTTAATGCTAAACCACAGTAAAATAACATCCTTAATTATATTTAAGTCCTTGGATGCTAGATAAGTCTCCAATGCATTGCAAAGCATCCAAGGGGTTAAACAAATGGTTGCCAAACTCTTAACATTTTTAAAATTGTCTCATTTTGAGCTGTGATTCATATTAATGAACACAATGTCATTTTTTTTAAATTGTTCACTGTGAAATAATTATAACATTAAATGTATTTTTGAAGTGAGTATTGAGCTTGGTGTATTGAAACATATGTGTTGTAATGCACCTTTTGGGTCAAGCAATGCAACGATATTTCATGTTTTCTAAATTTTTCTTCATGTATTTTTCCTTGGTTTGATTAGTTGCTACATTTGACAAATCGTAATTGAAAATATTATTTTGCTTCAAAATATGGGCTTATTACTACAGCTTTACTTAAACAGTAACTAAGCAATCTGTGTACTAACCCTTTGAGTGCCACAGGGGTGCACAATGCCTTCTGCACCCCTGGCACTCAAAGGTTTAAGTACTTGAAGCAAGCTCTGAAAAACATGCAGCATGTGAATTTTTTTGTTGTTTTATATTATTATCCCCCTTAAGGACCAGGAAAATCTGAGGTGGATTTCACTTAAAGGGATAGTAATTCTTCGTTTTATCTTTATTTTATTTTGTAGGCATTAAAAAAGCACGAAGAATGATACAAGTCTTATGTCTCAAACCTTTATGGTTTAAGAGATATTCACAAGCAAAGTATCCCCCCCCCCCCCGTTCAGCCAGATAAGAAGGGAGGTGCCCAGGTAGATTGCAGAGAGGGACAATCTTCAATTAAGATAAGGGAAAAAGCTGAAAAACTTGTCAAGGGGGGAAGGGCTTTCATTGTTTTCATACAAAGAAGATTGTCCCCTTCTCTTATCTGTCTGGTCTATGGACTGCATTCCACATCTGAGAAGAGATGGCTTACACTGGAAAAAGGGGCAGGAGGGGAAACTTTGCTTGTGAATATATCTCTTAAACCATAGAGGTTTGAGACATAAGACTTATATCATTCTTCATGTTTTTTTAATGCCTACAAAATAAAATAAAGTTAAAATGAAGTATTACTATCCCTTTAAAGACTAGAGCAATTCCGTTTTTTCACACACAATTAGGGCTTTCTTTTGATACCATACTTATATGGATAACCCACTGTTTATTTTTGTAAAATTAAAGAAAATGGTAAAATAAATAAATTCTCTTGGGATCATTTGGGCTCAATCGGTTCAATTTTTATGGAGACTGCATGAAAGGTATGACCGGTCAGTCATACCTACATAATGGGCAGTTTTAAGTGGGCACTGTCCCCCTGGGTGAAAATCCCCATGTCCCTCTTTACCTAAGTATTTTGGCGCTTTAATGATGAAGGCTGGTGGTGTGTATAAGTGTACTACATGGCTTCATAACACTCAAACTCCCACAGAAATTGGCTAGATGCAGGTCAATCTCCAGCACCAGCAGTGAAGGGGTTAATACACCAGGCTGCTTCATTTTTTTTCTACCACTTGGTGTCCCCTCTCTGCTTATCTCCCCCTTACATTGATCGTAAGGCAGAGAGAGGCATAGATTAGATAAAGTCAGTGTGCTTCTCACACTGCCTTTTCTAATCTAAATGCCGGAACACGTGATCGCTCCTTGAGTGATCACGTGTACCAGCAGAAGAGACATGGGCTGAAACAGAGCACTCCAGTACCAGAGAACTCCGTTTCAGCTTCAACTCAATGCTAGCGGCGTGCTGCTATCTTTAACCCATAGAGGTCCTTAAGGAAAGTTTACCAGTGACGGTCCTGGCACATCATGGGATGTTAAGGGGGTTAAATTGTGACTGTTATTAAATAATGTTTTTAAAAATAATATGTAGACATTACAAACACAAAAACAAGGTCTGAAAGGAGGTAAAAGATGACAATGCATACAATAAACATAGAACCTTGTTAACCCCTTAACGACCCTTGACGGTCATAGTACATCATGGGTAAATCTGACTCAACGACCCATGACGTACTATGACCGTCATGGAATTCCGGGCTCCCACCGCGGCTGCATGCCGTTCTGGGAGTCCGGAATCCAAATCAGGAAAAAAAATGCTCTGTGCTCCTTTAGTGACCACCGCGTGCCTGCGTGGCCGGTCGTTAAGGGGTTATAGTAGTAGAACAAGTAGTAGATGCTGTACTAAACAAAAACAATGGTTACACACAAGGTGCTTGATCATTAGAGTATCTTTTCTCTATTGTAGTTAGCAGGAAGCCGTGGTCTGAAGAGTTTGCCAAGGGGAGGATAATGGGAAAGTGGAATAGCAGGCAAGAGCAGGGACAAAGCAAGGAGGGGTGGTTGCACCTGCACTGGAAAGGCCACCCCAGGTGGAACCCACATGGGATGCTGAAAAGGTAACCATGAGCTGGGAATGAGATTAGCAGACCAAACAGGCCCATGGGGACCATACAGAGGTAAATTGGGCCAAAGAAGAAGTGGTGATAGCGTGGCATTTTTCCATTCTAGAACGATGACGAACTAGTCGAACCAAGAGGAAACAGGAGGTGGTATTTTGAGAAAGACAGTGTCATGAAATGAGGCTCTTAGCCACTGACAGTAAAAACAAAATGAGCTGCTTCAGATGTGGGGGAAATTTCAAAAGCTGGTCAGGTAATTTTGAGGAAAAGACAAACCGTTGGTGTGAGTGAAAGGGCTATTTTAAAGATGGCATGGATATGGGCTACAATCTGCTTCCAAAAATCCTTTATCAGGCAGAGCCACCATATAAGGAGCATAGTACCCACATATCCCTGGTGTCTCCAACAGGCCAAAGTTTCTGAAGAGGAAAACCTAAATATTTGATGGGCTGAGGTCCCAATGTGTGAGCAATTTATAATTCATTTCCTTTAATTTTACATCCATGACACATGCATAGTTTATTAAGAAGATCTCAGACCATTGGCTTATCTCCAGTGTGACCCCCAGTTCTCTTTCCCATTCCTTAACCCTTTGAGTGCCAGAGGGATACACAACTCATTGCAGAGCAATGCGTTGTTGCGTTGTGCACCCCTCTGCCTCTTAAAGGGTTAAGGAAGTAGAAATTTTTGATGGAGAGGATGAGACAATCGGGGAGTAACAGTGCAAGAGAGGACGCATAGATGGGGGAGGGGTGGTGATTGTTTTCTCAAAGTTTTAAATCTGTATATAGCATTCAGCGGGTTTTTTTTTCTTCAACCCAGTATGTAAGAAAACCAGGGAATTCAACTAACTTCAAGCAATTCGGTTAAGTCCGACTCAGAAATAGACTTGGGATACTAAGGATGATAAAGCATCTGCATATGATTGTTTCCAACTGAGAAACGAAGGCTCCTTTATTCCTGGAGGGAAACTCTAAGTTCCTGACCAATGATCTAAGAGGAGAGGGATATAGGGCTAGTGAGAGGGAAAGGTTAAGGGAATGACCCAGAATAGAGAGAGGGATTTTGATATATTGAGACCAAAGTAACAAATCTGGTCCATACTACCTAACACCCCCGCAAGAGCAAACGTCCAGTGTTTTCGGGAAGAGGGTCGGAAGTCAGTTTCCCAAGAGCAGCTGCCTGATTTAATGTGTGAATAAATTCAGCAAGTTCAGACCTCCATCCTCAGCTCTTCCCATTATAATATCCAGGTGAAGCCTAGGTTTCTTATTTGCCCAAATAAATTTTGAGATTACAGAACGAAATTAAGAAAAACTTGATAAGGGATATGGATGGGCAGAGTGTTGATAAAATAGATTACCCTTGGAAGATTCATCATCTTAATCAGATTAATTCTGCCTGATCAAGAAATCCATAAGTGGGACCACATAGATAAAATGGCTTTGATAGAGTTCACAAGTAAGAAGAAGTTTCTTTCAAGGAGCTCAGAAAGATTAGGAGAAAGGCTAATCCCCAGGTATTTTAATATCAGAAGTTACCAAGCGAAATGGATATTCCCTTTAAAATGTAGAAGAGGTGAGATCGTCCACACTGATTTTGAAAATCTCAGACTTGTTATAGTTGATTTTAGATTGTGGGAAGCTACAATAAATAATAATAATAATACAACATTCAAGATATGCATCAAAGGGGGGTAATGAGAGGAAAGGGTGGGACAGGAAGAACAGGGGGCAACTCTGAATCTCCATTTTGCAACTGAAATATTCCGAATGTTGGGTTGTAGTCTAATTGATTTTCTTTTTTAAATAGAAGGGTTCCGAAGCTAAAATAAATATTGGCAGATAATGGAAAGCCCAGTCTGGTTCCATTTGTGTTACTGAAAGGGGATGAGAGTGTTCCATTAACTCTGACCGGGCGACAGGAAAGGAATATAAGCTCTGCATATTACTAAGCATAAGGGGTCCTAATACAATACTACTGTGATTATAAGGCCACCTCACCCTGTCAAATGCTTTCTCATTATCTGTTGCTATCAGAATCATCGGAACTCTGTTTTGCTTAGCTGATTGGATCAATGATATGGTTTTTGCTATTTTATGTCTGGTTTCCCTGCCTGAGACAAATCCACTTTGGTCATGGCGAATCAGTGACAGAAGGAACTTCTGAAGTCCAGTAGCCAATATTTTGGTGAAAATCTTTATATCGATGTTAAGGAGCAAGATGGGCCTGTAGTTTGCACAATGCTTCAGATCCTTATCCAACTTCGGCATGACCACGATATGGGCTTTGAGTGTATGGGGACGTAAGACCTGAGTCCCTCTGATTGCACTGAATAGTGATGTTAAATTAGGAATAAGAGAATTTTGCAAGGTACAACAATATAGTAACAAAAAGCCATCTGACCCCGGGCTTTTCCCTTAAGACCTATTCGAGTTGGCTGTTTGAACTTCATGTTGAGTGATAAGTAGTTCTAATTCTTCCCTATCTGCTACAGAGAGAGCTGGTACTGAAGCCCGACGTAAGAATTCAAGGAGATCCGGAGAATGTTGTTTACTGTAATCCTATGTTATATAGGGATGAGTCATAGGGTCTAAAATAATCTGCAGTATCTGGAAAGCATTTTACAGTGTTACCATTTGTATTCTTGACCTGTGTGACACTGTTTTCCTTTGTCAGTTGACCATGGTAGCCAAAGTTTTGCCACATTTGTTGCCCTGACTATTGTTTATATTTAAGCCATATGTGGGATTTACTTAATGTATTTCTCAGCAGAGCATTTAGCTCTTCTTTGAGAGTGGATAGTTCTTGAAATACCAAAGTAAGAAGATTAGATTTGTGGGAGTGTTCTAGGGTGGAAATACTTTGCACTAACCGTTCTGTCCATTAAATTCTCTCTTCGTGCGGCCACCAATTTTGATAAGATGCCCTCTCATGACTGCTTTTTTGGCTTCCCATACAGTCAGAAATAACACTTCTGCTATATTCTTGAGATTTGAAATATTCTTGTAAATAAGAGTTGAGTTTGAATGGTTGCTTGGTATTTGATGAGTAAATCATTCAGGATACAAGTCCTCACAGTAGTGGGAGAAGTAGATGGAGAGGGAGTGTGATCAAGATGGGGGAATGGTTAGACAAGGAGATGGTTTCAGTTTTCGCAGAAACTGTGACTGTTTTAACCCTTTGAATGTTAGTGGGGTGTCTAACACTTTGTGAAGCAATGAGTTGGACACTTCAGGCACTTAAAGGGCTAATTAATATTTTTAATTCCTTAAGGACCTTGAAAATTTCAGGTGATTTGCCTATAAGGGCCAGAGCAATTTTGACCTTTTTGACTGTCTTTGTTGAACAGTGTTTTCCCTCTAAGTCTTTTATTCCAGCCACGCAAATGATATACCATTTTTTATGCGCAAGTAGGGCTTTCTTTTGATACCTCATTTATATGGATAACCCACCATTTATTTTATTAAAAATAAAGAGTATGATAAAATGTAAAACTATCTTTATTGGTTCTCTTGTAGTAGTTGTAGCCCAATGGGTTAATTTTTTTTTGGAGACTACATGAAAGGTATGAACAGTCATTCCTACCTTCAAAATGTCAAGCTTTAATGGGGGACTGTCCCTCTGGGGTGAAAATCCCCATGTCCCTCTTTCTCTTCTAGATTTTCCATTATTTGCACATGACTGTGTGGTGTGTATATTACTGTGCTCCTCATTAGTAAAACTCACATTAAAGTTTAATATAACTTTTAATATTTTTATTTTTAAATACATTTAATAAATCTAAAAACTTTGATCTTGCTCCCATCATTCATTTATTAATATACTGAGATGTCAGTAGGTCATGCAGTGACATAAACTTAATATTGCCACAGCACCAGGACTGCAGGGGTCCATCTTTGGACATTTTTTATTGGATTTTCACTCTGCTTCTCTCTCCCTCCCTTACTATCAGAGTAAGGAAGTGAGAGGCAGAGAACTGTGACAAAGGCAATGTGTAAAACATACCTTTTCATACCTTATAACTCCCCGGTTCTCTCCTGGTTTTAATCTGTAGATCATGGAGATCTGCACAGCTGGACAATGTCAGTCTCTTAACATTCTTGTTGCAGAATCCACCATTCATGAGCTTCTTCAGAAACTGAAGAAGTTTCTATGAACTAAAGTGTTGACGTTGCCCAGATGTGTGGAAATCTGCCCAGCAAACCAGCAGTGAGATAAACGCTATGAGAGCTTTGTTCTCATAACTCTGAGGGCACTCCCAGTGTTTTAAAAGGGTGCTTTATTAACCCTATACTGCCCTTTTAGTAATACATTTTTCTTCTGTGTCCCATGTGTTCATGGCAATTGACTTCAGTGGGTAATGTCTCCTCCCCTTCAGCTGGTATAGGACCAATCGAAAATTTTTTTAGATACTTGACCCCCCCCACCGGCCAGTCTTTTGTCCTACACTCAGCTGGTGTTGGAGTTTAGTGACTTTGCTGGAGTTGCTAAGTATTTTCCAAAAAAACTTGATCGTATTGACTATTTTGGATCTGGATTTTACCTGTGGTTAAGGCCACATATATATTTAAAAAGGGCATCATTATTTAGAAAATTTTATGCGTTATTTGTGCATTTTCACTGTAAGTTCAAAGTTTCTAAGGCATCTAAAGCTTCTATTGCACATTGGATGGCGGACTGCATTAGAGAAGCAGGTGAAAATCCTCCAAAAAATTATAGAGCCGCATTCTACGAGAGCGGTGTCAACATCCTGGAAGTCAAAACACTCTGCAGCTACTGAAGAAATATGCAGGGCCGCTACTTGGTCTTCCATATCGACCTTCATAAAGCATTATCGCCTAGACGTCCAATCATCATCGGCGGCCAAGTTTGGAAGAAAAGTCTTGAATGCAGCTGCCACTCCAAAATGGAAAGACCTTTCCTATATATATTCTTATATGTGTGTATATATAATATAATTGTTTGCCTGCTGGGACACAGTAGGGCAGCTGTGTTCTTACCTAGTTGGAAATTTAGGCTACCTTTTTTTTCATTGAGTATGCCAGTTGTTTGACTCTTGGGATATATGTATATCATCTGATATTTTTAATTAATTCTCTACCTTCTTCTGGGCTTTGGTATATCCCACTGAAGTCAATTGCCGTGAATGGGACACCCAAGAAAGTGAGAAATTTTTCTTGCCAATATTTCCTTTTCTTCTGTGTCCCTTCACGACACATCCTGCCCTTAACTAACATATTTGTGTTATCATTTTTTAACTCTGGCAAAAGTTGACTGGCGGTGGGGGGGGTTTTAAGTATCTTTAAATAATTTTTTATTTGTCCTACACCAGCTGAAGAGGAGGCGACATTACCCACTGAGGTCAATTGCCGTGAAGGGACACGGAAGAAAAGGAAATATCTGTAAGAAAAGTCTCCCTTTTTCATTTGTTTAAATCAGTCACGGATGTGGATTTTGGGTTGGTTTAAGTAATATTTTTATTTTCTATAATTGTCTGCTTGTTCCTCAGCTCTGTATTAATTGCAAACAAGGTGACATACAGATCCACACCAATACAAAAGAGGGCCATGCTAGTTGGACTGTACAGTTTAGAGCACCAATATGTAGAACGAAGTATGATTTTTTTTTTTTTTTTCTTTATTTCATGTTCACTCATGAGCTTAAAAAACTACAACCCAGCAAAACGTAAACATATATTTCAATATATGTTTCTATTATATGTATCAGAACCTTCAACCTGTCAGAGTCCCCAGACTTAGTAACACGTGTTGCTATAATCATACCTGGGAATTTTTTGGATGAGGACTTCCCAGAGAGGGGAGTTCTATGCTGCCTATGGGAGGGAAAAATAACGTGATTTGGGTCAAAAAGAGGCAGGGCTTAATCGTGAGTGGGGGCTGATCTTTAAAAATTAAAAAAAAAAAAAAAAGGCCAGAGAGTTGGAGGAACACAATGGGAGGAGTGGATGTGTGCAGAGTTTCATTAGAAACAACCCACATCCGGAGAATCAGCCTCTGCCCACTGAGACCCGGTAACTAGAAGCTAAAACTGGGGTTTCTGGGGCAAATCCCACAGAGTTTCCAGCTATGGCTATAATGAGCAGACATTGAAGCAGAGATGTGAACCTTTGGCTCTCCAGCTCTTAGTGGACTTCATCTCCCAACATTCACTGAGAAGGACTTAGATAATGAAGACAGACGGTCAGATACAGGCTGCAACTTAGAGAGAGACACACACAGACTGAAATTGACACTATGGGGCGCTTTTGAAAAAAAAAAAAACAGTGTGTATGTTAAATACAGGGATCTATAGATGCCTCTACGTCACTGGACGAACATGGCTACCTGTAACGGGTAGGGACCCGTTACTGGAGTTGTGCCCAGGTAACTGCCCGGGAAATCGGTTAATGAAGGAGTGGAATTCATGGGGGCAAGGGACAGACACTGGGTAATGGGACTTTATGCGGTCGGCCGTCGGCTGCCCTCTGATTGGTGGACTGGGGTTTAAAGGGACGCCATAGAGTTAACATGGCGAATGGTCGGCCCCGTTCTCATTGGCTATCGGACATCGAACCCAAAAGAGGATTTTCCCATTGATTTAGAACGGGGCCGTCGCTCTCTCCCTGATTGGCCGTCGACCTCCGGACTGAGTTAAAGGGACACCATAGACTTAACATGGGAAAATGTCGGCGGCCCAGGGATTGGTTGCAAGGACTCCGTGGCACGGTCTCCCATTGGCTGAGACCCAGAAGAGGAGTTCGGACTCTGGCGTCCTCAAGTCTACTGCCCATTGTCCCAGTCAATCACCCAGGCCCATTGTGTGTCCCAAAAAGCCATTGTGTCCCCAAAGTTCCCACGAGCCTCTTTTGTGTGTGTGTTAATAAGTTCATCTGCATGTCATTGTTAGTGAATACAGCCTTTTGTAACTGTGATGTGATTGAATAAACATAACATGGTTAACTGAGCATAAAAGTGCTGATTTCATGTGAATAAAGTGTTGTTCTTGGTTGACCAAGACGTGTGTCCTGTGCCTTTATTGAGAGGTGGTATCAAGGGTCTTCTTGCGACCCCCACCTCTGGCTGAGAAGCGGTACAGGAAACCGAGGGGTCTGACTATCTCAAGCGGCTGCAGGAGCTCACTAGCCCGGTACTAGGTGCGAGATCATCCCGGGGAGGTTCGAACCCCGTTACACTGGCCAGTGATGTGCCAGGACCGTCATGGAATTCCAGGCTCCCCGCGTGGCTGCACACCGTTCGGGAAGTCCGGAATTGGATTAAAAAAATGCTTCGTGGTCCTTGAGTGACGGCCACGTGCGTGCAGTGCCAGTCCTTAAGGGGTTAAACTGATTTCTCTTACATAAATAAGTTGTTTACTATAAGGTGAACATACCCAAATACTTACATGGTATTGCATAGTAAAAATACCAGTTCAGAAAGATGTCTATGCCTGTCTTAAGCCCTTAAGGACCGGCGCGCGCACACGCGGCCGGCACTTGAGAACCACGGGGCTTCTTTTTTTTTTTACACTTCCGGTTCAGGGCTTCCGGAGCAGCGTGCAGCCGCGCCAGGAGCCCTGAACTCCATGCCGTGCCAAGACTGTCACTGATCCTTAAGTGCCGGCCGCCTTGACGGTCCTGGCACGTCAATGATTTTTAAGGGGTTAAAAACATAACAGATTGCTTAAATCATAGGATCATTGTGTGGAACACACAGCATGTTCCATATGTGAAAGTCACCAAAACCTTGAGATAGGCATATTTAACCAGTGGACACTTTCTTATGATGATTTCCAACACATCCATCAACAAAACAAAAATTACAAGAGACAGGAATCTTAGTGTTCTATTTCAGTGACAGAGAAAAACACCACTTGTCAGTTTGATTTAAGTTCCTCAGCACTTAAGGTGTTGCATTAATGTTAATGCCATCTCACTCAAAACTGGACCTCTTCTTGCAATAACACTTATCTTCACTATACCTGGAAAATGTAAAAGTAATGAAAGCATATCTGCTAAGACGTCTAATTGTAAACCCTTAATACTTAATGTGGACAAGTCTGTGTATTTTTATACACACACACTATCATAGGAAAGGAACCACTTTTGCTTAAATATGGTCACCTTGCCTTGGCACAGTTGTAGAAGGCATAGGTACAGACAGTAGAATTTCAGCAGCACTTTTAGGACTTCAAGTAATTAAGTGTAATTTATTGTATTAGTCAATGTTTCATGTTGCCCTTCCTTAGGGATGGACAAAACTATAATCCAAACAGAATTGTTAGGAGCCAATGTGTGTGGGGGGGGTACATGTATAAGATATATACAAAATACCCTTTGCCCTTTAAAATGTGAGAGCCTGGACTCCTTGGCTGTTGGAACCTTTCAAACACGAATATATATTGAGTGGTGTAACAACACTCATAGCTCCCTGGATGTTGACACCCATCTGCATGTATGTTTTATATACAATCACAGTGATGAAACACTCACAAGGCTTTAGAAATAAGGAAACCTTTATTTAGTGATGATGTGTGTGTGTATATAGAGATCTTGCCTAAACGTCCCCTCCCCCCCATATATGACAGCGAGTGGAGCCAGAGAATAATCAAGGCACCAATGCCCCTCCCTTCTGCCCAAGCACATAGGCACTAGGCCCCGCTCTCAAGCAGCCCTGACTGCAAACTTAGTGTCTGCCATTGTCAACTGTAACTACCTGGAGGGCTAGATCTGCACCAGCTTTGGCCATCACCAGACCTGACCCCAGAGTCAATGCCTGAATTACCCCAAAACACACCAACCTTGGCCATGACCAGGCCCCAAACAGGAACCTTCTGGGTCTTTGTCCTCACCTCCTGGGGTACAGGATGCTGAATTACCACCAGCAGATAAATGGGGAAGGAAGGGACTCCCCCCACCTACCCACCATTTTTCTGACTGCCACCTGGACTAAAATCTGGGTCCAATGTTCCAAACAATACTACAGTGAACTATTAAATGTGTTCCAGATCTATGACAAGTGCATCCCATCCACCATATAAAGACTGCAGCAGCTGGGTTGCAATTCGCACGCTTGTTTCTGATTGGCTCCCACAGCAGCAGCCATTTTGTGAGCTTTACAGAACGAGTATCCTATGCAGGGCTTGGACTCTCCTTCTCTCCTCTGCACTTTTATTTCTGGTCAAAGGGAAAGTGAACATTTCCTGGTACTGCACAAAGCTTAATTAGCATATGAAACATAATTTAAACCTTCATTAGCATATGACACATCATTGAAAGGCTTCATTAGCACATGATGCATCACTGAAAAGCTTAATTAGCATATGGTAGCAAGTATGACTATCTGCTGGTCTTTTGGCTAATATAACACGTAAGCAGTGTTTGAATACAATTTTCAAATATGCACAGTTGAATTAAGGTGAAAGTTCCACATTAACCCCTTAAGGACTACGTGACGTGGTATGACCGTCATGGTCCTTATACCCTTAAGGACCAGTGATGGTCATAGCACGTCACATACTTTTTACTTACAGCGCTTTACGGGAGCGCTGTAAGTAAAAACGGGGCCTAAAATTGATCGCTCCAAAACCGGAGCGATCTCTCTTAGGCCTCCAAGCGGCACGCTGGTACGCATAACAGGTCACGTGTACCGGCACGTTGGCAAGGATCAAAGCGGTCCTTAAGGGAAGGTAGCGTCCCTGGACCGCTGGTACTTAAGGGGTTAAAGAATAGCAATGATAATAAATGAAAGAATCATCTCCTATTAAGGAAACCTGTAAAGGACACTTGCTCATTCATGCCACTAGGGGTAATACAGTCCAGTGTTCTAATCCAAAATCACTCATTTTGAAGGAGCGATTGACATCAGTTGCCCCCACTTCTGTGGACATGGTTTATAAACTTTAGCATAGACAACTAGTGGCCAAAAGCAAGGTAATGTTTGGCCACTGATTTGTCAGTTTTCAGATCTCTGAAAGCTGTTTGAATCGCACACCTATGATCCCTAATTTTATCACTCAATGTAAGATCAGTCTCTCTAACATATACTTACCCACATGGGTAGGTAATTGGGTAAATGACATTATCAGATGTACAACTTATATTGTGTTTGGTTTTAAACTGTTTGCCAGAGTGTGGATGCATAAATGTAATTTCAGGTGTCCTATATCTGCATATACATAAAGCACCCAACTCTCATGGAGGATTTCTTCTACCAATTTCAGGGCTTTCTATAGCAATGGGAAGGGTCTGAATGGATTAGTAAATCCCTAAGATTAGTGTTACACCTGAACCCTATAATAGGAACTGGACCAACTACTAAGGACATAATAGGATCTGTAGATAAGTCGTCAATCTTGAGAATCTGATTTCCTTATTGCGTGGTCTGATTTTGAAAATCTGATGGAAAAAACATTTGGATTCTTTAGCACATTAGACAACTTACACTGCCCCTCAGAGTGTATAGGAAATGTTTCTTAGCTTCTAAGAGGAATACCCTCTTTCCTTGAATATGGGTTCCATCTCCTGTAACTGAATTTCTCTGTCGTCCGATATAGGTTACTGGTAACTTTGGGTAGGCGACCGCCCCTTTAAGTAGGCACGAACAATTCTTGAAAAGAATGCTGGGTGGAGCCTACCTCCTCTCCTTAGCTGCCTCTAGCCACTCCCCTCCAGTAAGATTTGTTCCTTGATGAAGACAAGGCAAGAGAACAGTTCTGCTATAGTTTTAACTTATTTATTGTTTTCTGTTAGATATGGAATACCACCATTAGGCGGATCACCATTACTGACATACCCTAGTGGATAGCTCAGTTTCCAGGTGCTGTGGTGGTCCTGTCAGCCTTGAGGGGAAAATCTTGCTTAGAAACTTCTTTCTCTAGAAGTAACTCACTGAGTCTTCTTCTTGACAAATGGTAATCTGAAGACAGAAGACCTGCTAAAAAGATGAGCAACCCTTTGAGTGCTGAGGTCCACTTGTCCCATGCTCGCCCTCTACACAGGGGTCTCCTTTGAAGTCCCTAATACATACTCCTGCTCTTATCGGGTTTATCTGTATGTCTTTTGGGGTTTGGAGCTAATGGGTTTCTGTGGTAATTTAACAATTTGTTTGCTGTTTTGGGCACTTTTTTTTCTTTTGGCACTTTCCCTACTGGGTACAGTGTTTTTGTTTTTCTTAATGTGTTCTGGTGTTCGTTTTCCACTATTTTCACTGATTTGTAACTTTTGGATTTTTTGAGTTAAAGGCGCTCCTTAACGCATAGACGCCATGCTCCATTAACCTCTTTGGGACTTCACAATTTGGGATATATCTCTTCAACTGCTCAACGTAGTGACTTCAGAGATGGCTCATTTTGTTTGTCTGCCCTTGTTCTACCATCCGGTCAGTGTTCTGTGTGTTTTTGGGGGGCTCAGGAGGCTTTGTGCATTGTTGGGGTACTTTTTAAGGGAAAACTACAATTTCCATGAGCGCTTGCTTCACATGCTTATTTCTGATTGGCTCCCGTTGCGGATGCCATTTTCTGCCTTCCCTTCACAAGTATCCTATGCAGGGCTTGGACTCTCCTTCTCTCCTCAGCAGATTAACCCTTCACCTGCCAGATAAGTGCAATTTAGTGATTTCTAGGGTGAAATATTAATCTTACACACTGTATTTGGTTGTTTCCTTATACTGTTAGTTGTTTTGACACTGTGAAAATGTCAACTCCAATGGAACTTGGGGCTAGACCTAAGACTAAGGATAATGAGGTGCCTGTGTCCCCCATTGCACATTGCTCCTCATGTCAATCAGGGTTGCCTAGAGAATATTCAGGGTCATTTATTCCCAGCATGCGCTGCTGCCCCTGCGTCTCCCCCAGGGACCTCCAGCCATGCACTAGAGCCACTGTGGATGCAAGAGTTTTAAAGCCATTACTAGAGACCCAAGTTCTACCTTACAACTCCTTCCATCCCAATTGCAGGGGGTCTTCCAGTCTTGGCAGCCCCCTACTCCTATTAGGTCTTCCCTAAAACCTGACGTATCGGGCTCCTCTGAGGAGGAACTGTTGGTAGATTCTGACGAGGGGGATGTTCAGCAGTAGTTTCCTCCCAATTCTTTGGGGGCCCCTTTTAAGCAGACCCTGATTTCTCGGCTGAGGGACTGATCAGGGCAGTATTGACTACGCTTAACATTCCTTTGGTTCCTGAGGCTCCTATGGACCCCTCTGATGTCTTTCAGGAGCCTAAGAAGCAGTCTACCTGCTTTCCACCCAGCCCCACTCTTGACAGTCTTGTCAAGTCTCCTGACAAGAAGCCTTCTGTATCTAAGAAGTTTGCTATGCTGTATCCCTTTTCTGACATGGTTTTAGCTCTGTGGGCTCATCCACCCAAGGTAGACGCTCAACCGCAATGCCTATGGCAGATGTTTATGTCCTTAAGGACTGGACTGACAGAAAGCTTGAGACCTCCCTGAAGGCCATCTTTGCTACGGCTGGCACTTCATTACGTCCGGCGTTCGCTGTGGCTTGGGTGAACAGGGCCACTGCAGTGTGGATGGAGCAACTGACTGACTATCCACCAGGGCACTACGACTACTTAAATGTTGCGGCTTCTCGCCAACATATCTGAGGCTCAGCATTATGTTTCTGCTGCTATCTTTGACTCCATCTGCTTGGTGGCTAGGGTCTCTACCATGTCTTTTGTTGCAAGATGGGCTCTTTGGCTTAAAATCTGGTCTGCGGACATTACTTCCAAGAAAGCCTTACTTTCGTTACCGTTTCAGGGAACGTCTTTGTTTAGGCCAGACCTTAAGGACCTCATTAGTGAGGTCACAGGGGGTAAGAATACCCTGATGCCCTTAGTTACTAGGAAGAAGCCTCCAGTCAAGCAAAATCGATTGTTTTTTTTTTTTTTACCCTTTCAGGCTGAGGCGCACCAAGAACCAGGCGGTTCCCCAGGCTCCTCCTCCAAGCCCAAACAACAATGGAGGGCCAATCAGTCCTCCACCAATCCCAAGGCTTCCATACCTCCTTTGGCATAACTTGCTGAACCCGGGTCACCACGCGCCAGTGGGTGGCCTCCTGCTCCACTTCCTCAGTGTCTGGACAGACACTGTGGCGGATCCATGTGTTTTGCAAGTTGTCAGAAAGGTACAGGATCCCTTTCACCTCTCTTCCTCCATTCAGGTTCTTTTCTTTTCACACTCCTCAGGGAGTAGTGAAGCGCCGTCTGTTCAACTACACCATCCAGACCTTTTTGATTAAAGAGGTTCTGGAACCGGTTCCCGTGCTGGAAATGGGTTTGGGGTTTTACTCCAATCTGTTTGTGGTTTCCAAGAAGGACCATGGCTGTCGTCCGATTTTGTACCTCAAGGATCTCAATTATTCCTTTATGGTCAAGACTCGTTATCACTAGGAGTCCTTGAGGACGGTCATAGCGACCATGTCTCCTGGGGAGTTCCTCTCCTCCCTGGACCTTCCGGATGCCTACCTGCACATAGCTATCCATCCAGAGAGCTGACAGTATCTCCAGTTTGCTTGCGACCAAGGGAATTTTCAGTTTTCTGCTCTTCCCTTTGATCTAATTTCAGCCCCCCCCCCAGGTCTACAATCGCGTTCTGGGTGCTTTAGTGCCCGTCCTCCACCGGGACAGCATCAGACTCCATACATGGATGCCTTGCTTCTGAAGGCCCCCTCTATGGAACTCCTTCATCGGCAGATCAAGGAATGCATTCACGCACTCACCCATCACGGATGGATCCTCAACATGGACAAGTTGGACCTTGTACCATCTCAGAGACTACTCTTCCTGGGTCTCCTCTTCAACACCAAGCAGGGCATGGTGTTTCTCATGGATGAGGCGGCCCTCCAGACCGTCCACAAGGTGTCTGCTGTTCCAGAGGTTTGTGATCCAAGGGTGCAGGGGTCAGCTGGACCTACTGAAGATGTCCGTGTCTCTTTCCCTTCACGTGGAGCTGAGTCTGTCGTGGTGGTTCAACCTCTCCAATGTGCTGAAGGGAAGTCCCTTCCTGATATACTGGACTACAGTGACGACGGACGCCAGCCTCTCCACCTCTCCTGGGTCACATGAATGCCCAGGGTCGGTGGTCTCTGGAGGAGTCTCTGCTCCCCATCAACGTGTTGGAGCTTCAGGCGATATTTCATGCTCTGCGCTACTGGACACACCAGCTGGCGGGATGCCCAGTCCAAGTCCAATCTGACAACGCCATGGCCGTGGCCTACATCAACTAGCAAGAAGGTACAAGAAGTCTCGCAGCTTGGTTGGAGGTCAAAGCTATTTTAGCCTGGGCAGAAGAACTTGTTCCTGCCATATCCGCAGTTCATATTCCCGGCATAGACAAAGTTCTAGCGAACTTCCTAAGTCGACACACAGTGGACAGCAAAGAGTGGGAGCTTCATCAAGAGGTGTTCAACCTCATTGTGTGGAAGCGGAGACTTCCTTGCATCGACCTGATGGCGACAAGGCACAATAGAAAGGTCCCATTGTTCTGCTCCCACTGGAGGGACCCTCTAGCTCTATCAGTGGATGCCATGTAAATTCCGTGGCACTTCCCTCTGGCTTACATCTTTCCTCCCATTCCCATGTTACACAGGGTGCTGCTTCTGGAGCGCTCTCCAGTTGTTCTGATCGCTCATTACTGGCCTCTGCAGGCTTTTTTTCCGGAGCTTCTGGATCTCTCAGTGGCGAAGCCCTTTCGGCTTTCCTGCCATCCGGATCTTCTACAGGGGTATCTGTGGAAGGAGGATGTACATCGTCTGGGTTTGACGGCATGGAAATTGAATCCTCAATACTGAAGAAAATAGGTTTTTCTTCGGGTGTGGTGGCCACTATGCTTAGTGCCTGCAAACCTGTTTCCTCTAAGGCATACCATAGAATCTGGTCCTCCTTCCTCTCCTGGTGCGTGGATAAGGATATTTCCCATTACTTCGATCTGCCAATGGTTCTGTCCTTCTCTTAAGGTTCAGACTTCTGCTCTCTGTTTTCTTTCAGAGACACATCGCTATCCTTCCAGATGTCAAGGTGTTCTTTCAGGGTGTCGCTCATACTCGCCCTGCTTTTAAGAATCCTGCCCCTCAGTGGGATCTTAACCTGGTTTTGGGTGTCCTTCAGCGTCCTCCTTTTGAGTCATTGGCTACTATTCCTCTGCGTATGCTGACTTGGAAAATGGCCTTTCTCCTGGCGATTGTGTCTGTTCACTGAGTCATGGAGTTACATGCCTTGTCTTGTAGACCATCCTCTTTGGTGTTTCACAAAGACAAGGCTGTTCTTTGCACTTCTCAGGAGTTTCTCCCAAAGGTGGTCTCTGAGTTTCACATTAATCAGGAGTTCGTGGTGCCCTCTTTCTGTCCTGACCCTACATTCAACAAGGAAAGGGATCTTCACCTGATGGATGTGGTGCGATGCCTTAAGTTCTATGTGCACCGCACTGAGTCTATTCACCAGTCTGACACCCTTTTCATAATTCCTGAGGGTACCAGGGAAGGGAGACCGGCATCCAAGGTGACCACAGTGTCTTGGATTAAGTCTACTATTCATAAGGCTTACAAATTGCGGAAGAAGCCTGTTCCATTTCGGGTCTCATCTCATTCCACCAGATCCATTGGAGCATCTTGGGCTTACAAGAATCAGGCTTCAGCTAATCAGTTGTGCAAGGCTGACTCTTGGTCGTCTGTGCACACCTTCTCCAAATACTACCGTGTTGATGTGCTGGCATCGGCTGATGCTAGTATTGGGAGGAAGATCCTGGAGGCAGTCTTGCCTGTCTAGGATCTTTTTCATCTGTTCAGTACTCCTTAAACTTTTGAGCACAGTTGTCTCTAGTTCAGTGTGCTGTGTTATGGTTCCTGGTGTGATTATACCCCAGTTTTGTGTCCGTTGACACTTTGTTGTTGTTGTTGGGCTTCATATGATATGATGGTTCATGTATGCTCTGGTGACTTTGGGGGCTTGCGCCTGGTCCTTGCCTTCCCACCTCTGGGAAACTCAATGGCTGGACATCCCAAAGTTACCAGTAACATATATTGGACAACAGAGAAAAGAGGATTTTATTCTTACCTGTTAAATCCTTTTCTCCTAGTCCATATAGGTTACGGGTCTCCCACCCTGTCAAAGGACCATGCTTGGTTTTCCTGTGACTGAACATGGGAGTCCTTCCGGGTTTATGCTCGCAGGAGTCTTCTTTTCCCTTCTTACTACCTAGTCACTAGTTAATGTCTCAAATCTTACTGGAGGGGAGTGGCTAGATGCAGCTAAGGATAGGAGGTAGGCCCCACCCAGCATTCTCTTCAAGAATTGTTCCTGCCTACTTAAAGGGGTGGTCACCTACCCAAAGTTACCAGTAACCTATATGGACTAAGAGAAAAAGATTTAACAGGTAAGACTAAAATCCTCTTTTCTTTTGTAGCATCATCCGAATTGTTCCTAAGATTCCTAATAAACTGCGAAAAAGGAAGAGACTTTGCCACCACCGCAGGATGAAAGCTTAAAGCCGAATATTCCTATCTGTCTATGTGTGATATAAGCATAATTGCAAATGGTCCTTACTTCTTGTAATGGTTATGAATGGGCAAAAGTTTTCATCACAAAAGAGAAACAAGAGAAAAATTGCAGTTTTTGCCAAAAGGGAAATATTTCTCAAAGTGCAATTTTTTTTTTGCTTTTTTTTTTCACCTCACTCATTGCATTGTAATGAATGGAAAGTCAGAATTTCTCCCCACCACATGGCGACTTTCTCTTCTTTACTCTCAGGCGTATAAAAGGGTGTCAGGTTCTCACAACATGCCATTCTGTGTTGTGAGAAGAAGAGAAGCAGCACGTTTTTGAGCTAGAGAAGACGGGCTAATAAAGTGTAGTTGAAGCTTCGGTTTGGGAGCTTTGTAGTCAGGAAATTTGTTCTTTGTATTAGGGGAGTCTGGGGAACAGGACGAAAGGAAGGAGTTTGACCCCAAATACCCCAATATTTGATGTTACTAACTGGGAAGACACAGGCAGCCATGTTCCAAGTTTCTTCCTGATCGGCTGTTCTCTCTGTTCTACAGGAGTCTGGGAGTGTGAGAAGGGAGCAAAGGAGGTTTACCCCAAATACCCCAAAATTTTGTGTGACTGAGTAGACACAGACAGCTGGGATCCAGGTTTCTTCCTAATCTGGCTGTTATCTCTGTCCTACTGGAGTTTGGCGGTGTGAGAAGGGAGCAAAGGAGAATTACCCCAAATACCCCAATATTCTGAGTGACTTGTTCAAGTGATAGTAATTGAGAGTATGGTCACCAACATATGGTTATACCTATATTTTGTATAATATAATATATTCTTCTGATGTCTTGATTTTTTTTTCCACACTGGATATGGCTTTTATCTATCTATTGTAATTTTGTTTTAATATTTGAACAAATTTATTGTATGTTTTTCAACATATTGACTTTTGGTAATTTTATATTTTTCTGATACTGTGTACATTTTGCTACCACTAAGGGGTTCCATTTGGTGGGAAGAGTGTCAAAACCCTGTCTTGTATAGAAGATTTGCTGGTGTTGGTGGTGGTTTGAGGATTGATTGTACCTCCTTAACACTCCAGGACCCTAAAGCATAAGATTTGCATCTGATTCCTGAACTTTGGATTGAATACCTCCATGTTACATAACAAGTGTGTACCAGTAGAGAGCACCTCTACTATTTCTGCTCTGAATGGTTTAATACTCCAATCCTTTTTCAACATAGGTCTGGATTATATCAAACTATAGTGCGAACATTTTGTTATTTGAAATCTGCATGGGGTGTGGTTTATAGAGAAGAAGTCAGAGATGCTCAGCTAGGCTCCTGAGCTTGCAAAGGTATGCAAAGACTAGGACCATGTTCTGCACCCAGGGTGCAATCTGTCTTAGTTCACAAGTGCCATACACAGAGAAGAAATATTCTGTAGCATAGCATAGAGGTACTGCAATAAATGTCTGTTCAGCTGTGAAATGCCAGACAATTCCTCTCTGAACAAGAGAAACAGCTAACCCCAGACGTACATTTTGGCCTTGTTGGGGCTTGGTGAGGTGCAGCTGATCACTCTAGGCAGTTGTGAGCAAGGGGTCCATGTCTGGATTCCCCCATTATCCTTAGGGTGACCAACCCCAAAAGCAATTTGCATGTATAGAGAAGTCAGAAATGCTCAGCTAGGCTCATGAGCTTGCAAGGGTATGCAAAGAGCTCACTAGGACTATGCCCTACACCCAGGGCGCAATCTCTCAGTTCACAATTGCCACACACAGAGAAGAAATATTCTGAAGAATATCATACAGGTCCTGCCAAAATGACAGTCCAGCAATGAAATGCCAGGCAATTCCTCTCTGAACAAGAAAAACGGCTAACCCCAGACGTACCTTTTGGCCTTGTTGGGCCTTGACGGTAAGGTGCAGCTGATCCCTCTAGGCACTTGTGAGCAAGATGCCCATGTCTGGATTACCCTTACTCACAGTGACCAGAGGGATCAGCTGCACCTCTACGAGGCCCCAAAAAGGCCGTAACATTTGTCTTTGGTTAGTGGTTTCCCTTATTCAGAGAGAAATTGTCTGGCATTTTGTGGCTGGACTGTCAATTGGCAGGACCAGTAGGATGTGCTTCAGAAGTTTTCCTCTCTGTGTATGGCATTTGGGAGCTTAAAGAGATTGCACCCTGAGCACTGGATGCAGTCCTAGTGAGTTTCTTGCATGTATTTGCTAGCTCATGAGCCTAGTTGATCATCTCCGTCCTTTCTTTCTACATGGATGCGTTTTGCATCATGGTAGTCTGAAAGGAACATACAGTGGAGCTCTAAGTCTACTCTTTTTTGTAGAGGTTAAAATATTAATCAATATGCTCCAAACCCTATCTCTCAAACCACTATGGTGACTGTGGGAGATCCTGGTCCGGGAACCAGCAGGCGGCTCTACAGCAGAGCCAATATTGCATTATTGCTAAAGAATTTATTCATTGGAAAGGTCTAAAAGGAGTGCCTGGTTTGCAAGCACACTTTGTAGACCTTTCCAATGAATGAATTATTTAGCAATAACGTGATTTCGGCTCTGCTGCAGAGCCTCCTCGAGTCGTATCACTCGATTCTCCTGCTGTCTGCTTTACAGCTAACATCAGGAGAAGGGGAGGGAGGGGAGAACTTTGAATCCCTATATCTCTCAAACCATAGTGGTTTGAGAGATAGGGTTTGGAGCATATTGATTAATATTTTAACCTCTACAAAACTGGACATTTTTTCGGGGGACATTACTGTCCCTTTAAGTGTTTTTTGTTATTATGTATTCACTATAAATGGTTCATTTCTTTATCCACGTCAAATCCTTATTCCTGTAATATCCAATGTTTACCAATACACAGTTTCTCTCTAGCTGTTCACATCTCCGCACTTTTGGTCTATCTTCATTTACACCTCTAGATGTCACTATTGATTGTTCCCTTACTCTGGTATTGGTCTTTCACTTGCTCTCTCTCTTTTTCTGTACAGAGGTCTGTTCCGGTGATCCCTGTGAAGCATCTAGCATTGTTCTACACACGTGGGGGTGGGCAGTATGATTTTTTTTTTTTTTTGACACACTATGGGGTGAGTTCTTACACATCCAGCTACTTTTTGTATTTAATGTGGGTTTTCTTTAATTTTACACCGTGAGTGTGCCTATCCTTTGCCAGTATGTGTGTGTAATAATAATAAAAAAATTTTTTTTTATATATATATATATATATATATATATATATATATATTCAGATATACTCAACCTGGGTTGCTCCTGGCTTCGTAAGAGACAGCACTCTTGAAGCAAATGTAGCAAAAAAATTATCAATTTATTTCATTCATGCCTAACGTTTTCGGCCCACTAGGAACTTTCCTCAGGGCAAATGGCTACTAAATAACACATATCACATATATAAAGACATTCAAAAGATCATATAATTAAGTTAACTACTTACATCCATTCTGACCTCCACCTCACGCTACTCAGGCGCCAAAAAGCGTCGTACCCCGTCGTAGCACAGAGCTGTGTTGTCAGCATGGGATTCCCCCGGTTACTAAGCAACCAGGGAAACAACAATAGCAACAAGCAATCCTGCTCTACCGGCTGAAGGCAGAGCATCAAAACAGAACAAGAAGAAAGTCTATCCCTGTTCACTACCAAAAGTGTTTATGAACACACGCCACAGTTCAAAAAAAACAAAACATTTTTTTCTGTATATTCATCCTCCGTTTACTTCCAGCCAGTGATTTTAATCAAAAGTCAGTATAGCCTTATGTGAAACAATACAGATGCATACCTTAAGTTGAAATCCAGGGAAAAAGTCACAGGAAACTCCTATGCTTCGCAGCTCACCCAACATAAACATCCTCTGCTACTATACGTTTGACTCTTAAGCCCAATATTATATAGCTCAGATGTGTCTGCGCTCTTGTCAGTCATCTGCTTGACGATCACATCAGTTCATATTGTCCTCCGTTTTTAAGCGCTTAAATCCTAAGTGCAATATCAAATAAAGCAGCCACTTCAAAACGCTTCTGTTATAGCCCAGGGGAATAAGCGGCAGATTACTCCAATGCATCGCAACTCACCCAACATCCCCATCCTCCACCTCTATACACTTGAATCTCGAGCCCAATATTGTATAGCTCCGATGTGTCAGCGCTCTTATCCATCATCTGTCTGAGAGTCACATTAGTTCTCTTTGTCCTTCGTACTTAATCGCTTAAATCCTAAGTGCAATATCGTGTATGTCAGCTGCTTCAAAGCGCTATGAAACAAAGCAGACACAAATTGATGATTGTCAAATGGTTATGCCCAATGTGTTATTACAGAAGTCAAACTCTATTCCTCTGCATACACAGGTACCAACATGACTTAATGTATATTTTTCAATAACTGTAGGTGCTAGGTGCTATATCCCGTGAACTACTCACAGTGAAAGCCCATAGAGTACACCTTTTCAGAAATTGCTGTAGAGATAAATATTTGCGCAGAATCCAAATATTAAAAAATCAAATAACGTCAATTGTCCTCCTCCAGGCATACTTCCAAAATGTCATTAGTAGAAGATGGTAAAAATATCATCCTTATAATGTTTATATATGGCTGCCATCTTACATCTGATTAAAGGAATCCAATACTGGAAATTAATCACCCGGCAATAAATTCTTAGGCATGAATGCTCCAAATTAACCAGTGGCTTGTACTGAAACAGGGAAAAAAAAAAAAAAACTACGAAAATAAATAGGAATACATAAATAGGAATATTTCTAGGGCATGATGGCATAGAAAACAGAGTGGTTAATGCAGACCCGGGGCTCTATCCAGAGGAAAAACAATTCCCTTCAGGCATCTTTCCCCCACTCAGCACCAACCATAACCTATTAAAGAAAACAGGCTAATTGAAATGCATGATTCAAACCATTAGGTGCCAAAGTATTATATTCAAAAATCATTCTTGCCTCCTTCTGTAACAAAGTTCGGTGCCTATCACCACCTCTTATGTTTCTTGGTACCCATAAAATGGGCATAAAGCAAAAGTCTTTCAATTTGAGCTTTGCCAGTTCAAAATGTCGTGCCACAGGTTGATTGATTCTATCTTTATTGTCCATTGTGCCATCCAATGCCTTGCGAATACTTGATTTATGATTATTAATGCGTTCTTTTAGCATTGTTGTAGTTTTTCCAATATAGTACATATTGCAAGGACAACGAATCATGTACACTACATATTTGCTTTCGAAGGTAAGAAAATCTGTGATAGCAATAGGAGTTCATATTCTGGGATGAGGATAAGATTTGCCTGTAATAATATGCTCACAATTGGAGCAACCCCTACATTTGAATACACCTATGGGACGTTTTAGCCAAGCTGTGCCACCATCATATTTGTCCCTGGGGTCAGCTTGGCTGAACAGGTCACCTAGATTCCTACCCTTTCTATAACAAAACAGAGGGGGACTGGCAAATAAATGTCCTAGCTTCCTATCACCTGAAAGTATATGCCAATTCTTCTTAATGGCCTGCTTAATTGCTGGTGATGCTGTTGTATACGTTGTTTGTATACAAAATCTCTGTTCTTTATTTTCATTGTTCAATAATTGTTGTGGGGACAATAAATCTTCCCTAGTAAGGAGACTAGCTTTTTATAAAGCGTTGTTGACATCCACAGGATGATACCCCCTATCAAGAAACTTCTCTCTCATTATGCGCGATGCTTGTGTATGTTTATCAGGATCTGATGTTGTCCTGACCACTCTAATCATTTGGGAGTATGGAAGACCTTTCTTTAGGGGTGCGGGGTTATGACTTGACGCATGTAGTAACGTGTTGCGATCAGTGGGTTTCTGATAGATACTGATAGATACTGGTCATATCAAGAAAATTGATAGTATAGAAATCATAAGATGATGTGAACCTGATGGTGGAGGGTATGAAATTGATGTAGTCTACAAACTCTCTTAATTTTTCTGCATCACCCTCCCACAACAAGAAGACACCATCAATGAATCTTTTGAAAAATCTAATGTGCTGAGAGTACCTACGAGATGTAAAGAAATGTCTCTGTTAATAAAATTCCATAAAGATAGAGGCATATTATGGTGCCATGTCTGATCCCATTTCTGTCCCTTGTAGCTGAAGATAATATTTAGATTCAAATTTGAAATTCTTTTTCAAGATAATATCAATGAGTAGCAAAAGGAACTCAACTGGTGGGCCATCATACGTCTTATCCTCAGAAATAGTGGCCATTATTGCCTCCTTAATAAGGCTGTACTGACTTTTGATTAAAATCACCGGCTGGAAGTAAACGGAGGATGAATATACAGAAAAAAATGTTTGGTTTTTTTTTTTAACTGTGGCGTGTGTTCATAAACACTTTTGGTAGTGAACAGGGATAGACTTTCTTCTTGTTCTGTTTTGATGCTCTGCCTTCAGCTGGTAGAGCAGGATTGCCGGTTGCTATTGTTGTTTCCCTGGTTGCTTAGTAACCGGGGAATCCCATGCTGACGTCACAGCTCTGTGCTACGACTGGGTAGCCTGAGTAGCGTGAGGTGGAGGTCAGAATGGATGTAAGTAATTAACTTAATTATTTGATCTTTTGAATGTCTTTATATATGTGATATTATTTTGTAGCCATTTGCCCTGAGGAAGGTCCCTAGTGGGTCGAAAACGTTAGGCATGAATGCAATAAATTGATAATTGTTTTTGCTACATTTGCTTCAAGAGTGCTGTCTCTTATGAAGCCAGGAGCAACCCAGACTGAGTATATTTGAATACCTATTATAATATTTTCTATGGGACGTGCACCAATTATTTGATATATTTTGAATCTTGGTATTAGCTTTTGAGTGTGCCACTGCTTATGCTTATATATATATATATATATATATAGTGTGTGTGTGTGTGTGTGTAGATAGATAATCATTATATTTACAAGCAGACTGTCCTGTTGATTCAGTGTAGCAGAACAGATGACAATCTATTAGTGAATTATCTGTTTGGAGGCATTTCTTAGTATCCTCCATTTGTGAAAACAGTTCAAGTATATTTGTTCTGTTGCTATTAAAGTATATTTTGGTGAATATTCACCTTAAAGTTATTCCCCTGAGGTGCACCCTCTTGTTTTTCTATATTCTTTTAAGAACTGATATTGAGCAGTGCAGCCATCTGACATATACCAAGTTGCATTTATTTTTCAAGAATGTGCCGGAGTTGAATAGCTGATGGATCATGTCCTGTGTTAAGGACTGAAAACGTCATATGGCAAGAAAGTTCACTTGACCACAGATATGTGGCCAGAGTACACCTTATATGACTTCAGTGATCAATGTACCTTTTCCATCAGTGTGCATGAGCATGTGGCAGTAGGTCACCATGAATGTTGCCTGTGGTGCTAGTAAGGACCACTCACAGTATAGCCCATACCATTTGAATGCCATTGTATACAAGGAGAGTTTTCAGGGACAATCCCATAAAGCGGAGTATGTCTAAAACAAAGTGCTGCAGTTCATAGATGAATTACTTCTCCTTGAAAACTGGCTTTGTATGTGCTGCCAATGGTCCCAGTATAATAGCTGCCTTGAAAATACAGATATGGTGCATGTTCCCTTCTTTGTCCATGTTTTAAATTAAAATATTGATTCTTTGCAGAATTTGAAAGAGTGAAAATGTTAAAGATTGCTTTCATAATGTCTGTGCACATTGTTCTCAGTCCTGTAGTGCACACATTAACTACCTGCCATGTCACCAGATTAAAAGGGATGTGTAATTCCACATTGTACTTCCTGGGGTGTTTGATGGGGCTTCTTTGTCACCTAATGGCAGCTAATGTGTATTTTTTATTATTTTGTTTATAGTTTGTTTGCTCTGTAGCATAATCTGGCTCTTTGGGTGCGTTACGCATGATGCCTGTTATATGTATGGGCACTTATGTGTTTTAGCCATGATATATGGAACTATGTCACATTTGTGATTGGTCATATAGTTGTGTATTTAAGTGGTGGTCTCTGATTTTTGTGATGCACTTCATGTGATACCAAATTGTTTGGGGTCCCATAAAGTGCATTTATGAATTTTGGATATACTACATAACAGAGATTTATTTTTGTTCTATTCTTCTGGTTAATTTTTTTTTTTACATATTTTTAATAAAATATATTTCCATCTATTTGGCACTAAGATACTTTTTTCATTTATCTTTGATTGTTTTTCATATATCAAATCCTTCATTCCCTTAATCAATTTTGTTGCTCTTCTCTGTACTCTCTCCAATTCTAAAATATCCTCACTGCATATTCATGGTGAGGTCTTGTTACATTATGACAAGCTGTAGCACCCAATGTAAGTAGCCTGGTTAAACTCTGTGAAAGAGAGTCCTCAGAATGGTGACAGACTGCTAACTGATATATATAAAAAACAAAATACACAGCAGCAAAACAGCACAGGGGTAATCTGCAAGGTAGTCCCCAGTGGGCCAGATGCATGAGAGTGATGAGTGGGGTTCAGTCTGACTGGCAATGGCTGCTCACTAGGCCAGCCCACACCACAAATGGCAGCCTAGAGAACAGCTACTACCCACTGATGTTGAAGGAGGAAACAGAACATACAAGCTACCCACAATACCCGTTAATAGTTACTGAACAGGAACGCTGAAAAATGGAACTTGATTGAAGGGACAAGTATAGGAACAAGCAGGCAAGATCCCATTCAGAAGCCACCTCACCTCTGATCTGAAAACCAGTCATCAGGCCAGACAGATTACAATGAGGGACAATTTTACCTCTGTCACTATAAAGAAAGCCCTGCTCTCCTTGATGAAGGAGGGCAGGCTTTTCCTAATACTACCTGAAGATTGTCCCTTGTAGAAATCTGCTCTCAGATCTCAGCAAGATTTGCTGATGTCGGGAAAAGGGGTGGGAGGGGTAAAATTCATCATATGTTTATAGCATAACTAGCAAGTTTTGAACTTCGAGACCCTCAAACATCAGTACTAGTCATTATGACAAATAATCTACCATACAGTTGATTTTGACATGCCTAATGTTATGGCTATGTCTCCGTTCAATTTATTCCAGTTTTGCTTCCTAAAGATATCTGCTTTACTGGCACTGACACTGCAAATGGAGTTACTATGTATAAAAAGAGCTGTAATTCCTACCAGTTCATGGTTTATAGATGTAAACACCTTCAAATTAAAGTTGACAGTCTGTGCTTTATCCTCTTAACCACTGTATCATTTCAAGTGCAGTGTAATGGAGTACCAAACCAAAACAAGAAATCTTTCAATACTGTCCAAATACTTAAAGGGACAGTAACTGAAAGAAAAAAAATGTTCCAAACCCGATCTCTCAAACTGCTATGGTTTGAGAGATATAGGGATTCAAAGTTCGCCCCTCTCTCCCTTTCTCCTGACGTTGACGTCTAGCTGACAGCAGGAGATCCCGGTCAGAGGACCAGCAGGCGGCTCTGCAGCAGAGCAGAGATTCCGTTATCTATAAAGAATCCATTCATTGGAAATGTCTACAAAAGTGTGCTTGCAAACCAGGCACACTTTGTAGATCTTTCCAGTGAATTAATTCTTTATAGATAACGCGATCTCTGTTCCGCTGCAGATCCTCCTTGAGTCGTACGACTTGATTCTCCTGCTGTCAGCTTTACAGTTGACATCAGGAGAAGGGGATGGAGGGTGGAACTTTGAATTCCTATATCTCTCAAACCATAGCAGTTTGAGAAATCTGGTTTGGAGCATTTTTTTTTTTTTGTCTACAAAACTGGATTTTTTTTTTATGGGACATTACTGTCCCTTTAAGGAATACACTGTATTGTTGTGTGATTACTTAAGTCTGGAAAAAGTTATTTTTACTTTCCCCTTTATATATTGAGAAGAAAAAGGAAATGGAAAAGTAGGTTTAAACTTCAGCAGAGGAAGAGGGTTTTTTACTATAAGGTCTGTTCTGTCATGGAATTCCTTGCCCAAGGATATGGTTATGACAGATACAATGGAAACATTTAAAAAAAGATTAGATACATTTCTTTCAAAAAGTAAAATGAAGGGTTATACTGTGTATTAGTAGGCAAAACAGGAAGGTCTGATAAAGACTAACTTATTTGGCAGCAGGAAGCTATATAATACCCATGTCTCTGGGTTATGAGGCAAAGGTTGAACTTGATGGACTTGTGTCTTTTTCAACCTAATGTACTATGTTACTATGAAAACACATAGAAATGCTAAGAACATGCTATTTCCAAACTCTATCAGGAGTGGCTGTAAATAATGCAGGCCATACAATACATGTGTTTTATTAAATATATTTAAAATTTAAGTGTGTTATTTGCATTCTGCAACTTTTACTTAAAAGACAACAAACTCAAAGGAAGTTATTTTCTCTGCCAGTGATTAAAAACAAACAAATAAAGAAGTCAACAAAGTAGCTATCATACTGTCATAACTAAGAAGATTAAAGAAATTCAACTTTCTATGTGGATATTCATTTAAGATTCTGTCCGCAGATATTTTTTTAGTTGATTGATACATTTCAAAAATAGTACTATAATTTGGTTAGAGTTTGTTTTGAGTTTCTCCTATCTCTCAGACCTTTCATGGGATCCATTTACTACCTAATGCCCAGTACTCTATATTAAAAATGTAAAAACCAATTTGGAAATTATTTTGGTCCAAAACAAATCGAAAAACCCACCAGCTAAAAGTTTTATGTCGCAAAGTTCAGAGTCAAATCTCCCCTACATGTTTCACTGGACACAGCCAGCTTCATCAGTGCCCAGGGTAGTTTTTTCTTACAGCTATATATATATATTATATTGTACCTAGGTGTGTGATTCAAATTTACTTTACACTTCTTCTTTCTCTTACTTTACAATTAATAGGATTTATAGAACACTGATCACTAGTTTGTGGTGGGGTGTCACTGTCACTATCTAATGCAGTAGTTGGTCTCACTACTGCTAATCCCTCCTCCACTATGGTAACAACTCTAGAATGTGACCCTTTGTCATACTTAGTGTTAAAAGGCTTAGTAATACTTTTGGGACTCTTAATATCACTTTTGTAAATGGCCTTCTCCTGAACATGATCATTAAAGTTTAATGCACATGCTATACCACCCATGAACACAGTCAATTTTTTTAATATGACTTTACCAGCTTCCCCTTCTCCTGTTCCCTCCCTTTACTCCTACCACGTATGGTTGATATGATATTGTTGATTTTTTTACTGTAAAGTACACAACAGAGCTAATAGTGTCCACATGTCTGCAATTAGTTGCCTAGAACAACACAGCAGCATCAATATAAGCTTGGAGTGATGTCTTGTGCGGTGTTGTGTGACTGACGAAGCCGATGTTGGCGAAATGTGTTGGGCAGGGAGATACTGTCCCTTCTCCTCTTGTTTCTCCATCACTAGTTGCTCTTTATGGATTTACAGATGAGTAAATGCTACATTTCTTGTATTTATGATGTTTGTTTTTTTGGGTACTCTTGCCTGTTTTTTTTTTTGTGTGTTTTTTTGTTTTCTTTGTGCCTCAATTAAAGGGTCTACTTGTCTCCAGCACTCACTTTTTTTTTTTTTAAACTTTCACAGTCATTGTTTACAAATCACACCCACATTTCTCTGCTCCCCACCTGTCGAGAGAACAACTGTCCAACTGTCTCCATAAATCAAGCAACTTCAGCTTCTCCTCTTTGCCTTTCTTCATCTATAATAGCTTTCCACCTTTCAAACGTAAACTGACATGTGGCAAACTGATACCTCTTTTATACTGGTGAGTTAGTGTGTCAGGAAAATCTTTACTTGAGGGGATATTACATTATTTTCATTGATTTCAATGCAAAAAAGAACACAGAAAAACTTTCACGTTTTGCAGGAATTTCTGCTGAAAATGGGCAATTCTGTTCTTTGCATGTTTCTCATTTGAAGTCAAAACTTTTGTTCATCCTTTATGGAAATCCAAATCACCCCCTCTCTGGTCTCTCTGTGGGACTGTATGTACTTTTCAAATATATACAGCATTGTGCGGTTGCATGTGTTTTTTCCTACTAGTTCTGTGCCTGAAATGCAGAATGGTACAAAATGTAAAACATTTTGAACGTGTGGCCTTCTGTTTTCTCAGTTTCTAATATATATAGGAAGTCCTACATGTAAAATGTTAATATTTTATAAATGCAAGATGTTGTAAAACACAGGGCCGTATCCTACGCAGGGCTTGGACTTTTCTTCTTCTCTCCGCAGCAGATTAACTCTTTGCCTGCCAGTTAAGTGCATATTTGCTATTTCTGGGGTGAAAATTTAATCTGTATTTGGGCTTTATCTAATACTTTCAGACGTTTATACCCTGTTAGGATGTCTGACCCATTGGGTCTTGGGGCTAGGCCTAAGACTAAGCATACTGCGGTGTCTGTGACCATCATTGTGCATTGCTCCTCATGTCAAGCAGGGCTTCCTAGAGAATACTCAGGTCATTTATGCCCTTCTTGCGCTGCTGCCCCTGCCTCTCCGCCAGGGACCTCCAGCCATGCACTAGAGTCACTGTGGATGCAGAAGTTTAAGGCTACTACTAAAGTGTTAAGGTCTACTTTACAACTCCTTCCCATTAATTTCAGGGGGTCTTCAAGACTTGGCAGCCCCCTATTTTTCATTCAGGTCCTCAGTGCCCAAACCGCAAGGTGTACCTGATGTGTCATATTCCTCTGAGGAGGAATTGTTGGTGGACTCAGATGAGGGTGAATGTGGAAGTTTCCTTCCAATTCTTTGGGGACCCCTTTGAGGCTGACCCTGAACCCTCAGCTGAGGGTCTGATCAGGGCAGTACTCAATACTCTGAACATTCCTCTTGTTTCTGAGCATCTTAAGGACCCTTCTGATGTGTTTCACATTCCTAAGAAGCAGAGAACCTTTTTTACCCCTAATCCCACTCTTGATCAGCTGGTGCTTGAGGAGTGGAAAAGCCCTGACAAGAAATCTACTTTGTCCAGGAAGTCTGCTAAGCTATATCCCTTTTCTGAAGGGGCTCTGGCTCAGCAGGCTCATCCCCCTAAGGCAGATGCCCCTGTTCCCAGACTTTCTAAATCTACAGCTCTGCCTGTGACAGACACTTCTGATCGGAAGCTTGAGGCTTTTCTGAAGGCCATATTTTCTACTTCAGGCACATCCCTACGTCCCTCATTCACCACTGCTTGGGTGAACAGGGCCATTGCTGTCAGGACTGAACAGCTTACAGTGGCAGCACATCAGGGTGCTCCTACCACTGACTGATTGCAGCTTTTGGCTAACATTTCTGAAGCTTAACATTATGTTTCTGCAGCTATCTTTGATGCTATCTGTTTGGTTGCTGGGGTCTCTTCCTTATCTGTGGTAGCCAGACGGACTCTCTGGCTTAAGATCTGGTCCGCGGATGCATCTCTAAGAAATCCTTACTTTCATGGCCCATTTTGGGAACGTCCTAATTTGGGCCGGAGCTTAAGGACCTCATCAGTGAGACAACTGGGGACAAGAGCACCCTCTTGCCCTTATTTTCCAAGAAGAAGCCTCAGGTCAGACGGAATCAGATTTGTCGTTCTTTTCAGGCTGAGTCCCAGGGGGTCCCCAGGCAAGGCGTTTCTCCTCCAAGCCCAAACAGCAGTGGAGGCCCAAGTAGTCCTCCACAGGCCCAAGACCTCCAAACCCCAGACCCCACATTTCCTCAGTGTCTGGACAGATACTGTGGCGGATCCGTGGGTTTTACAGGTTGTCTCAGAGGGGTACAGGATCCCCTTCACCTCTCTTCCTCCTTTCAGGTTCTTTCCTTCACACACTCCTCAGGGAGTAGAAAAGCACCGTCTTTTCAATGGTGCCATTCAGACCCTTGTGGACAACGAGGTCCTGGAACCTATTCCAGAGCTGGAAAAGGCTTCGGGTTTCTATTCTAACCTGTTTGTGGTTTCCAAGAAGGACGACGGCTGCCGTCCGATCTTAGACATCAAGAATCTCAATTCCTATGAGGTCAAAATGCTTTATTACCATGAGTCTCTAAGGACGGTGATTGTGGCCATGTGTCCTGTGGTATTTCTCGCTTCTTTGGACCTTCAAGCTGCCTATCTACTATAGCCATCCATCCGGAGACCCAGCAGGTATCTCAGGTTTGCTTGCGACCAAGGGCATTTCCAGTTTTTTGCTCTTCCCTTTGGTCTGACTATGGCACCTCAGGTCTTCAATCGTATCCTGGGTGCTTTAGTTTCCGTCCTGCACAGGGACAGCATCAGAGTTACTCCATACATGGACAACTTGCTTGTTGAAGGCCGCCTCTCCAGAACTCCTTCATCAGCAGGTCCAGGACTGTATTCACACACTCACCCATCATGGATGGATTTTGAACATGGATTTGATTCCATCTCAATGACTGGTCTTTCTGGACCTTCTCTTCTACACCCTGAAGGGCATGGTGTTTCTCACAAACAAGGTGGTTCATCACCAGATAACCCCCAAGGTGTCTGCAGTCCTGGATTGTGATCCATTCCCAGCAAAGAAGTTAACCTCTCTAGCAGGGAAGTTAATATCCACCATGGAGGCAGTTCGTTTGCAATGGCTCACACAACTTCAGAGGTTTGTGATCCATGTCTGCAAGGGCAAGATGGATCTCCTGAAGATGTCGGTTTCTCTACCTCTTCATGTGGAGCCTAGTCTGTTGTGGCAGCTCGACATATCCATTCTTCTGAATGGCAGGTCCTTCATGGTATCCTTCTAGACAACAGTGACAACGGATACCAGCCTCTCCAGCTGGGAAGCAGTGCTGGGTCACCAGAATGCCCAGGATTGGTGGTCTGTGGAGGAGTCTCTCCTTCCTATCAATGTTCTGGAGTTTCGAACGATATTTCATGCACTCCGGTACTGGACACTCAAGCTGGAAGGATGCCCTGTTCGAGTCCAGTCCAACAACACCACAGCTGTGGCTTATATGAACAAGTAAGATGGAACAAGAAGTCTGGCAGCTTGGTTAGAGGTCAAAGCTATTTTGTCTTGGGCGGAAGAACCTGTTCTTGCCATTTCCGCAGTTCATATTCCTGGCGTAGACAATGTTCTAGTGGACTTCCTAAGTCATCACACAGTGGACAGAGGAGAGTGGGAATTGCATTGAGACGTATTTGATCTCATTGTCTGGAAATGGGGACTTCCTTGTGTCAACTTGATGGCAACCAGGCACGATTGGAAGGTTCCAGTGTTCTGCTCTCACTGGAGGGACCCTCTTGCTCTGGCAGTGGAGGCCATGTCAATTCCATGGTTCTTTCCCCTGGTGTACATTTTCCTCCAATCCCTATGCTTCACAGGTTGTTGAGGAAACTACATCTGGATAGCTCTCCAGTCATTCTGTTCTCTCCATACTGGCCTCATCAGGCATGGTTTCCAGAGCTCCTGGATCTCTCAGTGGTGGAGCCTTTTCGGCTTCCCTGCAGGCTGGATCTTATCTGTGGAAGGAAGATGTGGACCATCTGGGTTTGACAGCATGGCGGTTGAATCCTCAGTATTGATGAGGAAGGGTTTCTCTTCCGGAGTAGTCGCTACTATGCTTAGTGTTCAGAAACCTATATCCTGCAAGGCATACCACAGAGTCTGGTCTACCTTTCTTTCTTAGTGTGCTGATAAGGATCTTCCCTCCCAGGATTTTAACCTTCCTTTGGTCTTGTCTTTTTTTTAGAGTACGGAGTTGACAAGAGGCTTAGCCTGAGTTCCTTGAAGGTTCAGACTGCTGCTTTTTCTGATTTCTTTCAGAGACTCATCGCCATTCTTCCTGATGTTAAGGTTTTCTTTCAGGGCATAGCTCATGCTCGTCCTGCCTTCAAGAACCCCACTTGTCAGTGGGATCTTAATTTGGTTTTGGGAGTCCTTCAGCACCTTCCTTTTGAGTCTTTGGCTACTATTCCTCTCCGCCTGCTGACTTGGAAGATGGCCTTTCTCCTAGTGATAGTGTCTTTTCGCAGAGTTGCTGAGTTGCACGCCTGTAAACCACCCTTTTTGGTTTTTCACAAGGACAAGGAGGTTCTTTGCACTTCTCATGAATTTCTCCCAAAGGTGGTCTCAGACTTCGACATCAATCAGGAAATTGTTGTGCCCTCCTTCTGTCCTGACCCTTCTTCTGACAAGGAAAGGGATCTTCTTTTGTTGGATGTGGTGTGCTGTCTTAAGTTCTATGTGCACTGAGTCCATTCGTCAGTCTGACACGTTCTTTGTCATTTCTGAGGGTCCTAGGGCAGGTAAACCAGTGTCCAAGGTTACCATTGCCTCCTGGATTAAGTCTAATATTTGTAAGGCTAACAAACTTAGAAATAAGCCTGTTCCATTTCGTGTCACAGCTCCTTCCACTAGGTATTTTGGGGCCACTTGGGCCTATAAGAATCAGCCCTCACTTGGTCATCTGTGCACACCTTCTCTAAACACTACTGTGTTGATGTCCTGGCATCTGCCATTGCCAGCCTTGGTAGGAAGATCCTAGAGGCAGTCTTGCCCTGTCAAGGGTTTTCCTCTTTTTACTTTTTAGTACTCCTTAACCCCTTAACGACCAGCGGTCCCGGGGTGTGTGGTCCTTTAAGGACCAGATAGGGAATTTCGGCGTGCCGCCCCACGTGACTGATCACATGGGGCGGCACGCCAAACTGAGGGACTGAAAGAGATCGCTCTGGTCTTGGAGCGATCAAATTCAGTCCCCGGTATTACTCACCGCGCTTCTGCAGGAGCACGGTGAGTAATAGTACGTGACGTACCAGGACCGTCACTGGTCTTTAAGTGCCGGACCAGCGTGACGGTCCGGGTACGTCACCGGACGCGAAGGGGTTAATTGTTGAGCCCCGTTGGGTCTAGTTATGTGTGCTGTGTCAGTTCCTGGTGTGTGATACTCCAGTTTTGTGTCCATTGACACTTTATTCATTGTAAGGGCTGTTTTATGATCTGATTGGTTCATATATGCTCTGGTGAATTTGGGGACCGGCTCCTGGTCCTTGCCTTCATTCCTGCCTCTGGGAAATTCAATGTTGATGCATCCCAAAGTTACCTGTAAAAGAGGATTTTAGACTTGCCTGTTAAATCCCTTTCTCTTAGTCTGTATAGGTTACAGGTCTCCCACCCTGTCAAGGGACAATGCTTAGTTCTCCTGTGACCGAACATGGGAGTCATTTCGGGTTCATGCTCACAGGAGTTGTCTTTTCCCTTCCTGCTACCTAGTCAGTAGTAGCATTTCAGATCTTACTTGATGGGGATTGGCTGGGAACCAGCTAAGGAGAGAAGGAAGGCTCTACCCTGCATTTCTTTTCAATAATTGTTCCTGCCTATTTAAAGGGGTGGTCGCCTTCCCAAAGTTACCTGTAACCTATATGGACTAAGAGAAAAGGATTTAATAGGTAAAACCAAAATCCTCTTTTCCCTGCCTTCATTCCTCCTTCACAGGTCATCCTTATGTGAAGCCAGCGTTGAGTGTTGAACTCACCCATATTTATAACCTCGTTGGTTGTACACACGCTGATGATGTCACGCATGCTGTAATTGGCTCTGGGACATATAAGAGGCAGGCACAAAGCTGGATTCAGGTCAGTAGCCCTAATTTTAAAGTGATAGTAATACTTTGTTTTATCTTTATTTTATTTTGTAGGCATTAAAAACATGAAGAATGATATGTCTCATCTCTCAAACCTTTATGGTTTGAGAGATATTCACAAGCAAAGTTTCCCCTCCCACCCCTTTTACCTAGTGTAAGCCATCTCTTCTCAGATGTGGAATGCAGTCCATAGACCAGACAGATAACCGCACGGGACAATCTTCTTCGTAGGAGAACAATGAAAGCCCTGCCCCCTTGACAAGTTTTTCAGGTTTTTCCCTTATCTTAATTGAAGATTGTCCCTCTTTGCAATCTACATGGGCACCTCCCTTCTGCTCTGGCTGAGCAGTGTTACATCAGTAAAAGGGGTGGGAGGGGGATACTTTGTCATTCAATTACTCTTGAACTACAACTCTGACAGAATTGAAATAACACTCTTCAAAGTCCAAATACTATGATGATTAATTAGAGCAGCTTTTATTATGAAACATTACTGTCCCTTTAATGCTAAAATATTATTATATTGTGTTTGTTTGTTTTTTGTTTTTTTTTATATATGCACCATATCTAGTTCCTCTAAGCAAGGGGGTTAGGATAAGGCTGCTCCAGGTCAAAAGGAGGAAGATAAGCTCCATAAGACCGGTATAGGTCCAACATGTGATGCTTAGTTAGCTCCATCTGACACCACCAAACTTTGTGCTGAATGTCTAAGAAATGCAGCTGGACAGGACATGTCATCACATTTTCAGAGCTTACTTACCTGGATGAAGGCATCCATGCAGGATATGCTTTCATCCATGCAGCAATCTGTTATTCCTAAGAAAAGAGCTCACACTGATGACCCTTACGAAGGCCCATCAGTATGCAAGAGGATAATTTAAGCATTCGAGACATAGACTCCTTGTATTCTTCCGAAGAAGGAGAAATCTTGGAAGAGAATACCTCTTTTAATTGTGACAGAGCAAAATCATTAATAGAGTTCATTAGGAAAACATTAGGGATTACCAGGGTTCACAAGGAGTTAGATGTAATGGTCGCAGCTTTTTTAGGTAAAAGGAAATGATCATCTTTTCCAGTTCACAGTTCAATACAAGAAATAATCAAGGCAGAATGGTCCGAAGTGGATAGACTTTTTTCACTGTCCAGATGTTTTCTGAAGATGTTCAGAAGTACAAAGCTGGGTTAATCCACCAAAAATTGATGTGGTGATCATTCAACTGGCAAATAGAACTACTCTGCCCATGGAGGATAGATCTTCTTTATGAGATCCAATGGACAGAAAAATGGAGAACCTGCTTAAAAAACAGTTTTCTTTAATAGGTCAAAATATGAAGACAGTCTGGGTTATGGCATGTTTATCTAGAGCCATGCCTATTTGGCTGACAGACCTGGAAGAAAAGATAGAGTCCTCCACATCCAGGGCTAAATTATTAAAAGAAGTGGCGACAATTAAAGAAGGAAATAATTTTGAATGTGATTTCACTGGACATTCTTAAGATACTCACCAGATCCTCAGCCATGTCCATTGTAACTAGAAGATACTTGTGGTTCTGTTCTTGGGGAGCAGATTCCACATCTAAGGTAAAGCTTGTAGCCTTACCCTTCTCAGGTGAATTTCTTTTTGGCTCACAATTGGAGGAATTAGTTAAGAAATCATCTGGCGGAAAAAGTGCCTTTCTTCCCCAGGATAAGAAGTCACCCATGTCCTTTTGTGGCTCCAGATCTCATACTCGAATATTGCAGTTCAGAGATAATAGAAGGTATCAACCACAGCGCACCTTTGACCAATCTAAGTCCAATACCAATCAGAGGGGAGGATTCAGAAGAGATTTTTCCCAGAAGAATCAATTCAGAAAGGATTTTGCCTGAAATTCAAGCATATTTCCTCAGCAGAACAAAAATAGATCCAGGTGAATGGTCCCTAAAGGAGTATGTGTTTTACAGAATCGTGAACATGTGGGGTCAACCAGAAATAGATCTCATGGCCTCAAAACTCTATTGAAAATCCAGGAAATATTATTCCAGGTGGAAAGATCCAAGAGTCTTAAACCAGGATGCTCTAAGGACAAAGTGGCAATTCAAGTTGGCATACATTTTTCCCCCAATTCCTCTCATCCCTGATGTCCTAAGGAAGATAAAGAAGGACAGAGTAGAAGTGATTGCTCCAAACTGGCCAAGAAGAGCTTGGTATCCTCATCTAATCCAGATGACAGTCACCCCATTCTGGACACTTCCACTATTGCAAGATTTTCTTACACAAGGACCTATTTTTCATCCCAACCCAGTGGTTTTGAAACTGTTAGCCTGGAGGCTGAGTGGAACCCTCTAGCAGCAAAAGGTCTCTCTAAGGTAGTAGTAAATACCATCTTAGCCGGAAGGAAGAGTTCAACCACTAAAATATACTACAGAGTATGGAAGATTTTCAGGTCATGGTGACTGGAAAATAGCATTAATAGTAATGAAATTTCATCTGCAACAACTTCCTCCAGAGAGGATTCTCACTAGGACTAAAACCATCATCTAACAAGGTCCAGCTTTCAGCACTTTCTTCTATCCTGGCCGAGACATTTATTAAGAACTCACTGGTGAAAAGGTTTATTAAGGCATTAACTAAAGTCAGGCCTACTATGTTCTGGAGCAGTTGGCAAGTTCTCCTCTTTTGAACCAATGCATAAAATCCCCATTAAGAATTTGTCACTTAAGGCCGCTTTTCTTACGGCAGTTACTTCAGCCAGAAGGGTGGCAGAATTGCAGACACTTTCCTGCAAATCTCCTTATATTTTCTTCCATCAGGATAAAGTGGTAGTACGGACTTATCTGTCCTTTAGATCTAAGGTGATTTCAGACTTCCACATCAATCAAGAGACCGTGCTGCCCTCGTTCTGTCGCAATCCCTCTTCTGACAAGGAGAGGAAATTCCATAATTTAGATGTGGTCAGATGTCTGTCATATTACCTGGACAGAACCAAAGAATTCCGTAAATCAGAATCTCTGTTTATCAATTTTCTTTGGAAAATCTAAGGGAATTGCAGCATCCAAAGCCTCTATTTCCAGGTCTTCCATACTTGATGTTCAGGCATCATCTGATGCCAAAGTCTGGAGGAAAGTCTTAGAAGCAGTTGTACCTGTGTAACGGTAGTATGTTCCTTGTTTATATATCTCTTCTATATACACGGGGTTCTTTTTCTTTTGAGGGGTATTGGCTTTTCTATATCTTATAACTTTCCCCTCCCTTCTGGTACACTGCTTGTGTATATTCCACTCTACTGCCATGGAGTGGACAAAGAAGGAAAGGGAAATTTAGTCACCGATATTCCTGTTTCTTCTGTGTCCCTCCACGGCACACCCAACCCTGTTTAACCTATGATTTGTTTTACAGCTTTGTTAAAGAAAATAACTGACTAGTGAAGGTGAACAGGGGATATTTAAGCGAAAATGATTGGTCCTACCAGCTGTGAGGTGGAGACTAAAGCCCACTCTAATACCGTGGAGGGACACAGAAGAAATAAATATTGGTGAGTAAATTCCCCCTTTTCAGTATGGTGAGCTTTCTCAGTGCTGAACCATATGTTGATATAAACTAATGAAGTGCTTAGTGCAGTAACAGCATATGAAACCAACCAAAGAATTTAACATTTAACTTTTGCAAAAATAAATAATCAATATCTCCTAAACCGTGCATGTGCTAGACTTATATCTTACTTTAATAAACACTTAGGACAGTATGTTCAAAAGTAAAGTGGATGAGTTTTGCACTGTAGCGGAGAACTAAAAATTCCCATTCATTTACATGGGGATTTTATATATATATATATATATATATATATATATATATATATATATATATATATATATATATATATATATAAAATAACTTTTTATTAAAGACTTTTAAAAAAAAATACATCAATCATGTTCAGAACAATGTAAAAGGGTGACAACAATTCAGTCAATGAACATAGCAATGCAAAGGACACAGATTGTGAAAGAAATCCCAGCACCAGCATGCCGAGAGTATAATTATACCCCTTAGCTAAAAGATGATAAAACGCCACACTCCAGCATCAAAGAAAGTAGAGAAATATGACTACTGGATATACACTAGTGACTAGTTCCTACAAGATGCAAAAATAGCACGAGATAACACAAAGAAATGGGTCGCAGTTTCAGGTCCTTACGATTGTGCACCCAGATCTCTAGGTGTATTAAAGCGACATAACAGATTGACAGGAACTAAAAAAACTAAGCCCATAAAGAAATAAATTAACAGGCGCATACCCAAAGGCAAGAAGAACCCAGCATCACCCCACCCCAGCCTCATCAAGAAGTGTGTGAGCCTAATGTGCCACCTTCACCCAGAAATTCCCATGCAGCATGAACAGGTGAATGAGAAAACATGTCCAAATCCATCCCCTCCCCACTATCCAGGAATGTAACCAGATTATCATCTGTCAGCATCCTCTCATTCAACCACGAAGTATAACGAAAGCAATGGTAAAATGCCAACTGACGGGAGGTAGGCAATGTATGGATGAAGGGATCCCAGATAGCAATGAAACACATCCCCAGTACCTCTTTGTCAGAAAAGGCCAGTGTCCAGTGTAGTCTGGTAAAATGAAACACACGGAGAGTCCATTGTTTAAGAAGAGGTGTGTAATGGATCCTACCAGTTACTTGAGCCCTTGTCTGGCCCTAAGACTGTTTAACCAAAAACTGTGGACATTTTTTCCCTGGTTATGCATTAAAAATACTTTGTATACTCTGCATGTGAATTAAACACAACTGCCCTGTGGTAGACTGATGGCTTTCTTCCAAGGGAATAGGCAGTGAGGGGTTAATTATTCCAATGTGTATTGCAGTCCTTCAAGGCGGTGACTATGGGTACTGTAGCGAGACCTCTTGCTGGGTGTTAACTAAGCCATTGTGAACTGCAGTCAGACCCCCTGCCATGTGGTAATTAGTTCAAACCCCCAAGTCTTTGTTCATCAAAACCTTTTGTATCTGAAATGTAATCATGTCTGAGTTATTGTATCTGTTAAGACCATCTGTTGCTGGCCTTTGTCTGATGTATTATGATTGGATCACGCCCTTTTGTATCTGGTTTCACCCATCAGTTGCAATGTAAAGATTTGTGTATAAATATCTGTGGTTTGTGTCAATAAAGTGAGTTATGTTTGGAGTGAACAAGGAGTCCTGGAGTCTTGTATTGCTTATGGTCTAAAGTGTCCACTCTGATACCCATCTGCGCCTAGTATCCTGAATCGTCGACCGCCTGCTGCCAGGTTCCTGTGACCTAACTTTGTGGACTGTCAGGCGGCGACGTGGACTCTTCCATGCTTCCCTGCTTCCAGCGATCCTGCAACTGTTTCCAGTGACCATGCATACTTCAACCGGTGCATCCGATGTCGCTTATCTGGCGTCGAGAGGGAGAGACCCAGGAATGACAGCGGAAGGCGACTCGGTCCCTTCGCAGCTTCCGTTACACTGGTGGCACAGCGGTGGGATTTCTCCTTCTTTTATTGGGTGCATCGAGTGAGACATGGCGGATGAAGCGGTCCCTTCGCAGCTTCTGTAACAAGGTGGTTCCGGCGACAGCCAGAGTGCTAAAATGCACTCTCCTAGTTTTTTGGGTTTTTTTTAACATGCAACCTTTACTTAAACATAAAATTTGATGTGGTCCTAAAAGTACATCCAGCAACTGACCCCTTAACGACCACGTGGCTGACAGTTAAGGACCATGGGACATTTTTTTTTTCTTCATTGGATTCTGGGCTCGGGACCCCTGAATTCTGTGACATGCCAGGACAGTCACTGGTCCTTATCACAAGTTTACATATGACGGTCCTGGCACATAGTGGGTTCTTCATAGTTTAATGATTTAAAGCCTCCAAGCTGTTGTGGTATACTGAATATCTCCATAGAAGGTTGGCTAAGGATGAAATATTTTCTTAGATCTAGCTTGCCTTGTCCTTTTTCCTTTATTTTTGTACTCTATATACAACCATCCTTTGACCTAGTTTTGTATCTCTGCTTTCCTTTGTTTTATTTTCTAATGCTTTCTGTCAGTCTGCTTTTGATGGCCTAGTCATTTGTGTGTGAGCAGTGATATATTAACATATGGAAAGTGAGGTGGTATTTATAATTGCATAAGATCACTGTGATCTGAGTGTTCTGTATGTTGAAGGTAATCACATGCCTCCACTTTTGCATCTCATAAGTGTGTTTCTGTGAAACGTGTCTGAATATAATGGAACATGAATGAAACTTTTATTCATTGTTGAAATCTACTGAATGCAATATTTCCATAACACTGTATGTCATAACTATTTAATTTGTATGTATGTATATTTGTATTTATATAGCTCCAAGAGGTGTACTTAGCATTTTACATTTTATATTTAGTATAGAAGGGGTACAACAAGTACAGTAATTAAGTGCTTATATAGACAATAATAAGGGAACACCAGATGAGTATACATTAGAATACAAGGTCCCTGCTCCATAGAGCTTACAGTCTATTTTTATTTGTTATGTCATAGATGTGCTAAAAGCAGTTTAATCAAACTCTCATTAGCTTTATTTTCCTAAACTTTTCCCAACCACAAATTAAGTACTCTAAATAGAAGGTTGAGGTCATAACATTAGCACATATTCTTCTTTGACTCTAGAGTTCCTCTGAGATCATATGATATATATATTTACAGGGCCGGATTTGTAATAAGGCAGAGTAGGCATCTGCCTACAGGCGCACCCCACAGAGGGGCACCTGTCACTGGGATCTTTTTTTTTTTACTTTTTATGATGCATCAGCCAGCACTCTTAAGCTTTAAGAGATGTCTGTTGATTGACAGGCATCTCACCGTCACTCACTAAGGCTCACATGATGAGCGTGGGGCAACTAACATTGACCCCGCAGTGCCAGTGAGTGATGGACCATGAGATGCCCGCTCATGAGTGTAGCGACTTCTGATTCTAGAGCTGTGCCTGTGATTATTGAGCTGCTAGGATCTGCCTCTGTTTGACTTTTAGGTATTCTCCTGTTTATTTACTGCCTCGTCTTCATATATCAGCCTCGCTGAATACAATGGAAACCTGCTTGAGCTACACTGTGCCACTACACCAGATGTGAGGAATTCCAAAAAAGGGTACAACAATGTTTCCTACATCAGTGTGATAACTCACTTCAAACAGGCTTCTGATTAGGAGTGTGCAGATTGGGCAGTATGTAAAAGGAAAATATAAAGAATGGTCATGTCAGGGTGGCACAGATATACTGGCACAAGTCTTCAGAGAAGATGGGGAATGTGAGTAGATCAGAAGAAAGTGAAGTTGAGCAGAGTCAGTGGATCAAAAGACAGTGAAGTCAGGGAGTATAAATGGATCAGAAGTGAAATTGGACAATGTGATCAGGTGAAAGTGAAGAGATGGAGTATGAGTAAACCAGAAGGAAGTGAAGTTAGTGAAACAGAAAGAGAAACTGAAGACTGTTGGGAGAAGGAGGCGCAGACCTGTTCTGTCACACTTCTGGGCCACCAGGGTGGAGGTAGGAAACGGGGGTGGCCACAATGTGAGGGCAAAGTGGAGCTGATGGGGGGCAGTGTGAGGGCAAAGTGGAGCTGATGTGGGCAATGTGAGGGCAGTATGGAGCTGATGGCTGGCAATGTGAGGGCAATATGGAGCTGATGGGGGCAATATAAAGCTGATGAGGGCAATATGGAGCTGATGGGGGGGCAAGTTGTAGCTGATGGGGCAATATGGAGCTGATGGGGAAATGTGGAGATAAGGGCAATGTGAGGGCAATATGGAGCTGATGGGGGGTAATATGGAGCTGATGGGGCAATGTGAAGATGATAGGGGCAATGAGAGGGCAATATGGACATGATGGGGGGGAGTGTTGAGATTAGGAGCATTGTGGAGATGGCCAAGGGGGGGGCGCTTCAGATTTCTGTGCCTACAGGCTCCTGAGATGTAAATCCGGACCTGTATATATATATATATATATATATACACACATATATCAAACTGGTGTCATGTTTGTAACCACATCATGTGACAAGCTTAGTTGAGGAAATTATTTATTGCACTCTCCATTGTCCACTGGATACCGACAGTCCAATCCCTCCTTTTTCAGTGTTTGCCTTTTCCTATAGAGAAGGTGGAATTGCCATTTCATTGATCTAATCTACCACCTTTTAACTGACTTAATTTGTCAGATATAGGCTCCACTGAAAACAAAAATATTTGCCAGGGTTTTTCAAGGGCATGAATACCCCGGAAACAAATTTTGAGGCACCAAGTGGTTACATTTGTCTTAACTCTTCCATTTTCACATACAACCCCCTGTCTGTCTCCTTTAACACTTCCAGTGACAAACTGGATTGAGAAGCATTGCGTTGTAATGTATTGAATCAGTGTCACTAGAAGGGTCAATTCCCTTTCTGACATTTGTATCACTACATTTCCATATTTTATTATTATTATTATTATTATTCTTTATTTATATAGCGCCAACTAATTCCGCAGCTCTGTACAATTGGGAATAGACATACAGAGGTATTAAATAGTACAATCAAATGTGGAGAAACGAAGGATTTTGCCATAATGAATTGCAAAATAATGTGTTGTGACCACAAATATGACACAAAGAAGTGTTTAAGTAAATTCATTAAAACATGGTTTAATGTGAATTCTTCTTAGGACAGAAACGTTGCTGTATAAAAGAGCTCAAATGCCACTTATATAAGGAAAGCTTGATGTTTTAAATGGTAATACAGGTGCAATAAAAATTGTGAAGAAAAACTATAAATATAAAATGTTACGGCTGACTGCTCTCTGTTACTTATTTTATCACACGTAGATTTTATTAGGTAAAATAAATATACAACCCTACAACTGTAATTGAATAATGCATATTACATGATTTTTATAGAAATTATTTTTTAGTACACTTTCACTATCACCATAACTTTACACATTGCTGTTAACATGAATATGTAATGCAATGCTTATATTCTTGATTAAGTTTCATAGTATTTTATGTATCTTCTCAAATGGATATTCCTGTGGGGAGCAATTCCAGAGTATAATTATACTATTTCATAGAGTCACTGTTATTATTTATGTATTCGATTCATGCAAGTTCTTGTAAGGCCATACATAAGCAGTGAACACTTTATGCAAAATATTGCATTGTAAAGGAATATGTTGTAATTTTCTTCACAAAATTGTTATTTCCAATGTCTTTTTAATGTTTATGTTAACCTCTTGAATGATAAAGAAGACACTAACTCATTTCTTTTTAATGAGTTTTATACTTCTCTTCCAACAAAGGGCTTAATTACAGTCTAATATGGTAATTGCTGAAACTAAATACAGTAATGTCTTATATCATTATTGGATATATTTCCTTTAATTGAAAATAAACATCAAGTAAAAATCACTATTCAGTCAACCCAATGTGCACCAGAGGTGTATCCAGTTAATTGTTTGCATTATTTGGACAGCCACTGGCACTCAATGAGTTAATTTTATAAATGGTTGAATCTGTTTTTTCCTATTTTGAAGAACATTTTAGACATGGGAGTGAAACAGGGTGGGGCACCTTAGGCAGATTCATTAGGTGTGATAAAGTGGAGATGACTTCTCCAGTGAAATCACTTCTCCAGTCCCTGTGTTATTCTATGGATCCTATGCAGTAAGATTTCTCAAGTGGTAAAGATCTGCATAGGCTTCATAGAATAACATAGACATTGAGAAGTGATATCACCGGAGAAGTCATCTCCACATTATCATCTCTTTATCAGATCTTAATGCATCTCCCCTGTCATTTTTGGACTACAAGGCACATTATCTAGTTATTTTCTAGTTACATATAGAAAACTATAGATACATTTTATTTTTATGGTGTCTCATGAAGTAAATTTTGCATTGTGCTACATGCTATGATGTCATAATTACAAAAAGTAAAAAATTACCTATTTTTCTAAATTCACATACTGTATATCAAGAACATTATGTTGACTGTGAAAGTTCAGAGTTATTTGAAAAAGCCCTGAATCCCCCAAATAAAATTCCAAATATATATAGTTTTACCAATGTGTGTGACCTGGGCAGACCCCTAATTATCAGGAGCATAAAATTGTATTTTCATCTTTATGAAATAAAATACACGTTACAGTGGTTACATGGTAAAACTACACTAAAAATGCTGAATCTATATTTATAAAAAAAAGAAGCCGAGGCTCCCTGGCCTCTCTTGACAAAATCTCTGCAAGGAGTTAGCCCACCCTTAACTTACATCTGAACGAAAGACAAACAAAAAACATGACTGACTCACTTTGGAGACTAACACACACACACACACACACACACTCAAACTCACACACTCTGCCCTCACCCGGACCTCTCCTACAGGTAGCAACTGCTGCAGGATATGTTGGAGACCACAAACAAAGTTCAAGTAACAGTAAGTGATTCACAGACGCACTAGTCAGTCTGATACATTAGGGTAAATGACGTTACACCTTTGCCCTCAGCTCTGTTTTTGACTCACAACACCATTATTCTGCCCCAATGTTTGTACAGTGCTGTTGGTAGTGACCTCAAATGGTTCTGTTTTAACCTTGCACATGAAACACCACCAGCAGTGAGGGGACCGTCTTACAACCGCTCTCACCATACACAGCCATATTATGCACTAGACACACAGTGCAGGACAGGAGAATCCATCCTACAACCACTCACACCATACACATGCATATCATGCTCATGACACACAGTGTATTGTGCACGCAACATGCAAGTGTGTGATGTGAGTGGTTGTAGAACATTCGCCCCCCAGTGCTGCACTGTGTGTCATGCACACTATATATCTGAAAGGGAGATGTACTTGCTGGGGCTAAGGGCAAAACGGAGTGTGGCCAATATCAATCACCACCTCTATCGATATTGCTTTACATCTACTTATTCAGTATCACTTTCACAAAATGTTGCATCCCCCCCAAAATTGACCTTCAGTTACAATTACATGCGTCCCAATGTCGCTGCTTAGCCCTGTCGCCACCACCATCAATACTGTCTTATGCCTGAATAACCAGCATAGCTGTGTGCAACACATTCCATCACAGTAAACTGGCTACCCCTCTGGGAGTTCAAGGGTTAACAACAGTCCTGGTTGCCACTATTGTATTTATGCTTACTACTTTCCTACTGCCCACGTAGCTTTCTTCCTCTACAAACATGGCTGTGTGCCTCTCAAAGTATGTAACACACAGTGTGTGTGTGATGGTCGAATGGTTGATCTCCGCCAGTTCCTGCAAATGCCAATCTTCTGGGCAAAGTCAGAAATTCCAGGGGTCTAGCCTGGTAATCAGTCAGAGATGCCGGATCAACAGGCGAAGGGATGGTTGGAATTCAGGCCGGGTGGCACAGATAGTCAGAGAGATGCCAGATCAGAAGAATGGTCAGAGGTCTGGAAACAAGCAGAGGTTGAAGCCGAAAATGGAGTTCAGAGTAATCGGAAACAAACAGGAGCGGAGTCAGCCATTCAAAACTAAGTTCAGGAGAAATGCAACACGCAAAGTCACAGTACAAACTCTGTAGGTAGCTCAAAAATTGGGTGCTGGAGACAGGAAAGAAGCTGGTTTTAAAGGTCAGGTAGCCAATCCATAACAAGGGGTGAAAATAATCCCAGGACATAGTGAATAGAGTAACATCGTTCAAATAATAATTTATCTGTCGTCCAATACAGGTTACTGGTAAATCTGGGTAGGTGATCCACTCCTTTAAGTAGGCAGGAACAATTCTAGAATTGTATGCAGGGGGTGGAGCCTACCTTCCCTCCTTGGCTGCAGCTAGCCAACCAGCTCCAGAAAGATTTGTTCCTTGGGGAAGATAACACAGGCAAGAGAACAGTTCTGCTATAGCTTTAGAAGTTGTTTTTTATTTTTGTGTTAGAAATGGAATACCACCATTAGGAGGATTACCATAACTGACAATGCCCTTAGATGTGGCTAGCTCAGTTACCAGGTGCTTTTTGTGGACCTTAAGCCCTGGCGGGAAAATCTTGGCTACAAGTTCTTTCCTCAGGAGTTGCCCACCTAGTCTTCTTCTTTAAACATGGTAATCTGAAGACAGAAGATCTGCAGGAAAGGTGACCAACCCTTTGAGTGCTGCAGGTCCACATGTCCCACAGTGCCCCTCTGCACAGGGATTTTTCATTTGGAGTTCCTATTGCACACTCCTGCACTCATTGGGTCTATCTGTATGTCTGTTGGGTGTTTGGATCAGGTTTATGTGGTATTTAACCCTTTAGCTGCTGGTTTCTGACACTTTTCCTACTGGTTCAGTAGTGATGTTTCATGTCTTTTAATATTACACCTTAACTTTTGTAAAATTTGAAAGGCACGCTTTACTGCATAGGTGACATTGCTCCATTCACCCATTCAGCAGCATGGGTGAAAAGGGCCATTGTGGTCTGGACTGAACCGCTCACTCTTGCTGTCCGACAGGATGCTTCTACTTTGGATAAGTTGCGCCTCCTTGCCAACATTTCTGAGGCACAGCACTATGTTTCTGCTGCCCTATTTGATGCCAACCATTTGGTGGCTAGGGTTTCCACCATGTCTGTGGTTACCAGATGGGCTCTTTGGCTCAAGATCTGGTCTAAAGATACTGCTTCTAAGAAAGCTTTGCTCTCCTTGCCTTTGTGGTCTCCAAGAAGGACGGCAGTTGTCGGCCCATTTTGGATTTAAAGGATCTCCATTCCTATGTGACCGGACTCATTATCACCAGGAGTCTCTACGGATGGTGATTTCTGCCTTGTCCCCGGGGGAATTCCTTGCATCTCTGGATCTTCAGGATGCGTACTTACACATTGCCACACAGGGTGTTACGGAAATTACGACTGGAGTGTTGTCCAGTCATTCTGATTGCTCTGTACTGGCCTCGCCAGGCTTGGTTTCTGGAGCTTCTAGATCTGTCAGTGGTGGAGCCATTCCGGCTCTCTTGCCATCCAGATCTTCTAATACAGGTTTACCTGTGGAAGGAGGATGTTCATCATCAGGCCTTGATGGCTTGGAAATTGAATCCTCAATATTGAGGAAGAAAGGTTTTTCTTCTGGTGTGGTGGCTACTATGCTCAGTGCCCTCAAACCTGTTTCTTCCAAGATCTGGTTGACCTTCCCATCCTGGTGTGCTGACAAGGACCTGTCTCAGGAATTTGATCTGCCTACAGTCCTGGTTTTTTTGCAGGACTGTGTGGATAAGGGCCTCAGTTTGAGTTCCCTTAAAGTTCAGACGTCTGCTTTCTGTTTTCTTTCAGAGGCGCATTGACATCCTTCCTGATGTCAAGGTTTTCGTCTAGGGCGTTGCTCATACTCGTCCTGCCTTCAAGATTCCTGCTCCTCCATGGGATCTTAACTTGGTTTTAGGAGTTCTTCAGCACCCTCCATTTGATTCTTTGGCTACTATTCCTCTACACCTGTTGACTTGGAAAATGGCTTTTCTCCTGGCGATTGTGTCTGTCCGTCGTGTTGCGGAGTTACATGCTCTGTCCTGTAAACCACCCTATTTGGTGTTTCAGGAGGACAAGGCAGTGCTTTGCACCTCTCAGAGTTTCTCCCGAAGGTGTTTTCGGAGTTCCACATCAATCAGGAGATTGTGGTGCCCTCTTTCTGCCATGACCCCACCTCTTGCAAGGAGAGGGGTCTCCACTTGTTAGACGTGGTGCATTGTCTCAAGTTTTATGTACATCGCACTGAGCTTTGGGAGGAAAATCCTGGAGGCAGTCTTGCCTGTCTAGGATTTTCTTCGGTTCTTGGTGCTTCCTTCACTTTTGAGCCCCGTTGATTCTAGTTCAATGTGCTGTGTAACAGTTGGGGTGTTGCTACCCCTGTTCAGTGTGCTTTGACATTTCATTGTTTGTAGAGCTATCATCTGATGGTTCATATCTGCTCTGGTGACTTTGGGGGCCTTGCGCCTGGTCCTTGCCTTACTTCCCGCCTCTGGGAAACTCAGTGGTTGGACATCCCAGAGTTACCAGTAACCTGTATTGGATGACAGAGAAAAGAGGATTTTAGTCTTACCTGTTAAATCCTTTTCTCTTAGTCCATACAGGTTACTGGTCTCCAACCCTGTCAAGGGACCATGCTTGGCTCTCCTGTGGCAGACCGTAGGGGTCCTTCGGGGTCATACTCACAGTCTTCTTCCCCTTCTACTATCTAGTCAATATTTAGTGTCTCAAATCTTTCTGGAGCTGGTTGGCTAGCTGTAGGCTCCACCCCCTGCATACAATTCTAGAATTGTTCCTGCCTACTTAAAGGGGTGGATCGCCTACCCAAAGTTACCAGTAACCTGTATGGACTAAGAGAAAAGGATTTAACAGGTAAGACTAAAATCCTCTTATTTGTGGATTCTGTTATCAGAACAGCACATGCTATGCCACAATATCTATTTTAAAGCTACACACGTCTGAGTAAACAAAGCATCAACAGATTTTTTTTTTTACAGGGAGAATGGGTCAGAGTTTTTCAAGATAGCTCCCCAAGCTCAGCTTAGAAGTACTGTTTATTAAAATCTGGCCTATATTTGGTATTTGGTGTACGTCTTGAGCATCAAAGGGACACGCAATGCATTGATTGGAAATCATTCGGAGTCATAAAAAGGTTAAGAATGGCTGCTCCCTATGTAATGCATATGTAAAACTAGATTTTAGGCCACAGAGAACAAATGGGGAATTTTATCAGAATATAGCATGACTAGGAAAAGGTAAACTCCACTATTGCATGGTTTATTGCTTCTCTACAGGGGTGCACCATCAGGAATAGAGACCTTAGCATTCGGGATCCTGACTTGTATCTGGGTGATGGCATGCAACTGCCAGAAAAGGGCCTACTACTCTTTAACAATGATATACATATGGCCATAGAAGCTAGCATGGGGTCACAGCATTATGGGTTGGCTTAGAGGTCCCCTCTGTGGGTGGTGGGAAAGTGGTGCACAGGGGCCAGCCAGTGTATTTTAGCCAGAAAGGTTACAGTGCTGGTGGGGAACTGGCCCAGTGGTCAGGACACCCTGAGGGCGGGCTAAAGCCACGTAAGCACTGTGGTAAACAAAGCTATCTCCTAGTCCCTTCCCCCATTGCTTTATGGGTAGGCCACAAGCAGAGACTGAGCTTCGATCACTCGCACCCTACTATCCCAACCACGCTACAGATCTGGAGGACGCTTGCCTCCTCACGGGGGCTTCTCCATCTCCCCACTCCTCATCTCTCATTAACTCATAACGTAGGATTTCCCCCTGGCTATCATGGTGGTCCCTTCCTGAAGTTGCTTCCGGGGGGTCCAATACCCTAGGTTGCGAGATGCCATGCGCGGGGGGGGGGGGAGTAGGCTCCAGTCCTTATCAGTTATTCTGGAGAGTTTACCCTACTTTTATAGAAAGCTACACTATTTTGTTCAGTTCATTTCTCCTTCGTGGTCCTCCACTCTAACACCATTGGAGGATCTCTGTCTCTCGACTGAACAACCAAATAAACTGATCTCCATTGGCTTTTGCTATCCTAGCCTGTAAGCTCCATTTCATCAGAAGCTGGGAGGTGGACTGTGTGTTATAATGACTGATGTGCAGTGGTCCAAGATATCTATATTGGCTCATAAGCGCTCCATGTCCTCTTGTGTGCAGGAAAACCCTTATAAACGTTTGACCAGGTGGTACAGAGTCCCCACTCTGCTTCACAAATTGTATCCTGTTGTTCCTAACACTTGCTTGAGATGTAAAACTCAGAGAGGCGACTTCCTGCGGACTCTCTGGGTTCCCTACTGGCCTATTGCCAGCAGGTCACTTTATGGTGGCCATTGGCAAATGCTGTGGTAAGAGTTCGGCATTTGAGACGCAAGACAATTAGGCAGCTCTAAGGGTCTGGGATCACCAGCAGTGATATGAAATAGGTGATGATGGTTTCACTTGCCACTAGCTCCAGTGATGTGCCTGAGGCAGTAGCAGCAAAACAACTATCCCCCACCACTTCAGGTGTATCTCCAGTAATGCTTATCCTCCTGTACCACCTCCAGAATCATGGTTGTGGTATTAGGATACAAATTTTTCCCTTGGGAGCGGGAAGGAACTGTACCTTTCATCAGCAACTGTAGTGTGTGTAGGAAAATTGTTAAATAGTAGGACTGGGAATAATGGACACATCTGTGCTCATGTCAAACAACTGACACAACTGCAACCAAACACCTTGGGGTTTAGGTCCACAATGTCAAATTATCCCCCAGAAACCAAGAACTGCTGTCACTATGTCCCTTGTCCTCTCCGCTTAGAACACGTGACGACTAGAAGACAATAATAATTATGAATCCTCCCAGCCACCAGCTTTATGGTATTCTGTGGGATACAATCTCCTCAGATACTCCTTGATTCCCTGCTTGCGAATAGCCTCTACTACATTGCCATGTGTGGTCAGCTCACCACACAGTGTGTAATGGGTGGACACTAACTTGACACATTCTTGCATCTACAGAATCTCTATCTGCTGGTGGGGGAGGTAATGTTGACAGAGGTGGTACACCAGGATAGGAGGAGGTAGAAGATCCTGAGATTGCCGGTGCTTGGACAGTTGCTATATCTTCCTGTGCCCAGACCCTAGAGTAAGAAGCTGATGATGAGACAGGTGTTTCACTCACCATCAAACTTTCAGGCTCAGGCTGTGTTTCTTTACTCTTCCTCTTCAATTTCCACCAGTGTTCTTGGTGCCCTTGGGGAAAGACAGGGAGTACAGTGACAGTGGCTCCTGATTTCATTTGTGGGGGTTTGGCTTTAAAATGCTTAACATAAACATCATGGTGTCTACTATATTGCATGTGTTTTATAAGGGTGGTTGTGCGTGTTCCCTCCTTTCCTCTTTTTACTCACTTGTTACAAACAGTGCACAGTGCTGTTTCTGATGACTACACTGCGCCCGCCCAAGAGAGAATGTTCCCATACCCATTATTTCATGGAGGAAACAGGTGGAGAACAATGGCCTCTTTCTTATCCATAATCCCCTTCACTGGCTGGGGCAGATGATGATGCTGCTGCTGCTGCCTCAGAATCAGCACTAGAACTAGGGCCAAGATTATTGGTATCGAGTAAAACCTGTCCTAGTCCAAAATTACTACTGCTGGAATCCAGTCCTACTTTGGCTATGATGTGGCACACTAGCCTGCTTATCATCTTGCTGCTGAGACAGATGAATGTCTTGCCCTGGAATTAAAGCAACTGGTGGTGGTGGTGGTGGTGGTGATGAAGCCCATCCCCATTTGTGTATCTGCCTCCCATTCCTTTCCACTTTTTGCTAAAAATGCCCTCATTCTCTCTTGCACCCCAGCTGCTCCACCATCACCCTCACTCTTATCACAACCACCACCAGTCTCTTGCATTTGCTGTACGGGAGTGGGACTGGTTGAAGATAATAACAAGTGTGACAGAGGTCCCCCTACTGTTACATGTGCCATAACTTCTGGTGAAGAAAGAGCATTGGCAGCATTAGCAACATGTACCGGCAACTGATTTGTTCCACTGCTGATGCTCATACTAGCCAGTTCTGCCCTCTTCAGCATAATTTCCCAGAGGGACAGTGATGGAGGAATGGTAATCACAGGGTCAGTAGTATGTGGGCTTCCTTGATGGCTAGCTTGGCTGCTCACTTCCCCTTCTACCTCAGGATTAGGGTCCATACTGGAGCTAGTCCCATCAGCTGCTTCGTGACCCCTGCTCTCACCCCAACTTGCCTCTAGCTGTTGAGTGGTAGTGTGACTGCTTGGGGATGACGAGCATGACTTAGGGCCCCCTGCTGTCACACTTGCCATCATCTCTTCTTCCTCTTCCTCAGAATGACAAGGCACACTGGTAGCAGTAGTAGCAAGCAAAGGTAGCTGACTTGTGCTAATCACTCTGCTACTCCGTTCTTCCTGTGCCTTTTCACAATTTTCCCCTAGATGCCAAATGAAGAAATTGAGGGACTGGGCATTATTATTTCTGGGGAATCTGGGCTCCCAGCCTTTTTCATGCTATTGTTAGTGACTTCCTCCTCCTCCTTCAGGTCTCTGAATTCATCAAGGTCCCGCCAGCTCCTCCTTTATTTATTTATTTTTTTTTAAATATGGGTGCTCATAATGTTAGCCAGCACTATGATGATCTGCTAGCCTTATTTTGCTAACTACATTTCATAGCTGTTTTTCTGCATTTCACTTCCTGCTAACATAATGTTTTTGGAGTGAAAATGTGAGCCATATGTTGTAAATGGGCAGGAAGTTTGTACCCTGTGAAAGTCATAGGCAAAATATTTTTTGGTGTAGATGAATTGGAGAACCATGAGGGCAGTATCTTTGGATGGCTGAGTTTGAGGATAATGGTGGGATAGAAGACATTGTAATTTTCATGAAGTTATAAAAGTTCTTCTTTGCAGGCAGTTCAAATGATTAGGATATAATCTATGTAACGGAGGTATCATAGGCTTTATTTGAAATGTGGACAAGACCTCCTCTTCTCATTTTGCCATTAACAAGCAAACTCAGCCATTTACCCACCCACATATATTAACTTTCTGGATACTACAATCAGTATTTGTAACAACTCCATCCAGACCTCTGTACCTCAGACAGGCCTATTTATCTCAGAAATGACTATATACATCCCAGACCACAAAAACTCTATTGTCTACAGCCAGGTATAACCTATGGTATAACCTCATATGCTCTGAGACTTCTGACAGAAATAAACATCTTAAAAATCTCAGGAGAAATTTTATCAGTCATTGATATAATGTCAAGGTGACAGACATCCAAATTCAGAGATCCACCAGTGGACCCAGAGGAAATCTCCTGGAATACAAACAGGAAGTAAACAGAGTACCATTAGTAGGTACTGCATAGAGAGGCAGAAAGATCTGAGAGTATAAGTTGATACAGTTTTAACACTCTGAACTGTGGGTTGGACCATGACAAGGCATTTATGTCACATTATCCCACAATAAACATATTTTTGGCCCTTTGGGTGCCAGGAGGCTGCACAGCTCATTGCAAACAATAGGTGTGCACCCCTCTGGTGCTTGGAGGGTTAACCCATACATTCTATAGACTCTCTAGCTAAAGACTAAAATTCACTGGATCATTAAAAAGATAATAAAACCTACTGGAGCCTAGGGAATAAATTATAGACAGTACTGATAAGAATATTCACTGCTAGTGGAATTTTAAATGTTAACATAATTTGCTTGAGTTTTTAACCGGTCATGTATTGTGTATTCAGCCTTTATTCTTATTATGCTTGAAGAGTAGCCCTGAGTTGTCTTGAAAGCTTGTATTCTACAGCCACTTAGTTAGCCAATAAAGTTATCACTTTTACTCTACCATTCTCCTGTTTTTTCTATGACTAACTCAATAACACACTTTATCTGTATTTAAACCTAGTATATTTGAGCTAAGGGGCTGAATTATAGGACACTGTAATACCAGTTGAATTTAAGGGGCATGTTGCTCACTGGAAAGGCTCAGTGAGTGAGTACAATAAAGAAGTGGATGCTACCAGCACTGTTCAATGCATTTCATGTTTACTATGTTTTTTTGTTCGATTTGTTATTAAGCTTAGTAAATGCAAAACATGTTGATTGCTGCTGGTGGCACCCACTGCTTAATTTATTATTTAATTTAATAATTAAAAATATAGGGTGAATTGCTTCCCATTATATTTTTCATAGTGTAGATTTAAAGAGCGATATGGTCTGAAAAACATAGGATATTTCAGGGGAAACACCCCCCCTTTCTACACCTGCCCATACACACAGAGAGGTTGGGCGTCCTGGCCTGGGGCTTTGCCCACACGGAAAAATTTCTGTGGACATCACTGACTACTACATTGCAGCTTTGTGATATTGCTTACAGCAGTTGCCAATACAGAGCCCAGGTAGTGAAGGGCAAGTTTTGATTATTGCTGATTGGGGAAATTTTAAAAGGAAAGTTAGCTGCAGTTTTCAGTTCTCGAGACACTGCTGTAGTACCGGGTGCATCCTTTAACAAAAATCTCATGACTTGGAGCTGATATGGCAAAATTTGCACTTTGTAGTAGGGTTTGCCATTTTGAAAATTAAATATGTATTATGTGTAGCAATCTGCAACATATAGTTAGATAGATTCACCCTACACCATATGCCTGATGTATCCTTTGAGGGAGATTGGTTTTCTTAGAACCTCAGTTTTGCCACTGACTGAGTTCGTCAAGTGCTCTCATCATAGACGATAGTTAACATGTACAAATCCTTTTGGTCACTAAACTTAATTACTAGCAGTTCCTGGTGGCACAAAGATGAGGACCTAACCCCCCCACACACACATTTCAGCCAGGTATTTATTACTTGTTTGAGGAATTCTTTATGGTTGTTTCTAACTGTGCCCCAGACCGGTTTACTTTTGAATGGTTGCACACAGAAAAGCGTGCGACCAGTCAACTCTTTTAACAGGTGTCAGGCTAAAAAGCGCAATGTGACAATCTTGCAGTGCATGACAGCGCAAGATTGTCACGTTGCCTAGTCAATAGGTGCGTTAAGCACATGGAGGCAGCTGGAGCACCTCCGTGTGCTGCAAATATATGCAAACTTCCAACATATGTGTAGAACACGGACACATGTAACTGGCCAACACTTATGCTATAAGGAACATCCTCCAGTTGCCCTAGTAACGCTTGGATTGCCAGATGAGGTGTGAAATTCGTTGCACAGTCTTAACGCACTTTAAGGTTCAAAGTTGGTTTCCCTTTACTATTCTCGCAAACGTTCTATTTAACGTGCTGTTAAATGTTCACCAAACCAAGAATGCGTCTCAGGGGCTGCCAGTGAGCAACGTAAAGGGAAACTAACTTTGAACCTTTAAGTGCGTGAAGACTGTGCGACGCATTGCACACCTCATCTGGCACTCCAAGCGTTACTAGGGCAACTGGAGGATAGCTGGAGGATGTTCCTTATAAGTGTTGGCCTGTTGCATGTGTTTGTGCTCTACACAAATGTTGGAAGTTTGCATATATTTGCAGGATACGGATTCGCTCCAGCTGCCTCCTTGTGCTTAAAGCACCCATTGACTAGGCGACGTGACAATCTCGCACTGTCATGCACTGCGAGATTGTCACGTTGCACTTTTTGGCCTGATGACCTGTTGAAAGAGTTGAATGGTTGCACGCTTTTCTGCGTGTGGCCAATCAAATAGATACCCCCCAGGCTACTGTGTCTGGTATAAAAATGACCTACATATAAATGGCACACTTTTTAAATAAGGGGTTAATCAGGTCCCAAATGATCTTAACACTGGTTGTCTGAAAGTCTGGGCAACCAGGGGGATCAAGGTGGCAGTCCCTGCCCTCATATACCTGGAATGCATAACTACATGCTGTGGCATTCTCACTAATCTTACAAAATGTTACTTTTGCTCCAGACCTGAAGCATTTAGAGGAATATACTGCTTGAATCCCAGTCTTCCTTTCTACTTCATTCATTTGGGAGGCAATATCCCCCAAAATAACTTCCCTAATAAATAAATTAAAAGAAAAAAAAAAAAACTGGATTGAGGTAAAAACTGTCACATCCACTTTAATTACTGGCTTGGGTGTGAAAGCAGGAGTTTCAGGAAGCTTACTGGTGGTACCCTTTCCATAGAGTCTAGATAAGTGTAGTGCTTGATGTAGTACTCATGGCAAAATAGCTTTTTTTAACAGGGAGCCTAGAGTGATCCCTAGAAGTACTGTTATACTGTCCTAGATCAAGATCTTATGTGGAATCAGTGTCTTCCGAATCTGCCTCTTTTGGCAGTATACATGCTCTACATTATTATCTACCAATCTCCCTATCATAAGCTACTTAATTAAGCTACTTAATGCCTAATTTCTTCTAAATACCTACACACCCACATTCACGAACCGAATTAACTTGCCCACCTATGTAAATTACTATTTTTTAATTTATTTTATTTCTTTAACAATCTAGTGAAAGCCAGATTCTACCTAGTGTCCAACTACATAACTACCCACTACGCTATGTAACATACCAAAACAAAATAAAATTGCAGGAAAAAATAACCCCATATTGTCACTATTCCTATAAAAAATATAAAAATAAATTAATTTCTTCTGAAAGGAAGGGAATCTCTGTACCTCCTGAGGGACACTCTTTAAAAACTAGTGGTCAAACTATAGAACGAGAAGATAGCCACCTGGTAGTGGGAGGTGTTTTGATAAGAGTACCCAGCCTCCTAAAGGCGCACTCCTCCTAACTCCATGTGCCTGCATCCCTCAATGATGACAGAGAAAGAAGCTTTACTGTACCATGTGATTACCAATGAGGAGCTTACATCACTCATTCAACTAAGATAGCCTTTGAGGGCTAATAAATATAAAGTTCATTTGAGATTACTTCCCCAAAAATATTATGCAGAATCAACTTGGACCATTAGTTTTTTTGAAGACTGAAATTTTCAAATTGAACTGGGGTACATGTTTGATAAGCCAGGGTAAGGTTAAATTATTTTTTTTTCTTTTCATATAGAATGGATTAGTGTTTTTGCCTTTTATGAATCACCAGAGAAAGAGGAATCGCAAGACTGAGTTTGATGGATGTTTACCTTTTTTCAACCTCAGTGACCATGTTACAACATTATGTGTAATCAATATAACATTTTAACAATTTTGGTGTGCATAGAATTGTAGTAGTGGTACAAAATTCCATTTAAATTAGTGCAAAAATAAAAATTTTCTCATTTTGCTCTACACTGCTTTGCTTCATTATTGGAAGTCATTCTTCTTAGCTTGAATTGCAATCCTGACTATTTGTATGTTTTATTTGTTGATGAGGTTGCTGGAAACATTATTTTGATCTGTAATAATTCTACTAGATAGTTAATCATATTTGTAAAGGATGACTGAACTATAACCATGAATATATTTGTGATCCCTAATGCAACATGGAGTTGTTTTAGTAAAACAAGCAGTGTTGAAAATTAAATGATAGAGAAAATCAGGAATGTTTTACTTGTAATTACTGAATGACATGATTAAGTTAGAATTAAGTTAATTAGAATTATGGTCTTCATTTTCATTCACCTTTTAAGTGTATAGGCATACTTAGTAATTGTTTCAGGCTTTCTTCTGTTCATTTTTAGTGGACATTGATAATATGAACTGCTGCTTTATCTATTATGGGAAAACCCTGTTCAGTGCAGGAAGTAGATATTCTCAAAGGCCCTGTAGGTACTATCCATCAGATCTCTACTTGAAAGCAAGTGTAAAATGTATTAAATCTTTTGTGATTCTTTGATTCTCTTCCTTATAACATAATTTCACCCCAAAAGGTCAGTATTATAAATCTTAAAAAAGGACCTCTTTCTGCATTGCTCATTATATGCATTATAAGTTAGTTTTCAAACTGTAGACTATAGGGATAGGTTTTGAAGTAGATATGATAAAGTAATTCTCTTATAACATTTAGTTTTCACAACTATTTTGCATTCACTAATTTACCAGGGTGATTTAAAGTATTTACATAGTTGGGTCTAAGCCTCCAATCTATTGTGAAGTCATACTGCCTAGGTCATTATCTGGCATTCATGCTTAATACATTTTACATGGAAACATATTTTGATGACAGATAAAAAGCAAGTGGCCCATCCAGTCTGCCCATTTTCTCATCTATACACAATCTGACATACTTTTCCAGATAGATTTTTTTTTTAGGATAGACATGTCTATCTCAGCAATGTTTGAATTCCCTTAAAGTATTAGTCCCTACCTTCTCTGCTGTTCTATGACAAATCTATCACCATTTCTGTAAAGTAGTACTTACACACTTCAGAGTGTTCTGGCATCAAACTTGAGACCATGGTATCTTGTTCTAGTATTCCTGAACTATATTAAATCCCTTTAAAAGTCTCTCTTCCAAGCTGTATAGGGATAGGCGAAAAGTTATTTTTTTTCTACAGGAATTTTCATGGAAAATTAATTTGGCAGTTTCCTTGTGTGAAAATTGCCCACTGTCAAGGTTTGGCTGAGCTGCTGTAACTCTGCTGCTTGATTCTACTGTCTGAGGTTATCCAGTGCTCTGCTATCCATTACTACTGCCTTCCCTTTGCAGAATCAGGCTGAATCAGCTGACCTCTCTGTTTGCTCACTTGACTGCTATCAGCCAACCCTCCCAGGGTATTTAAAGCTGCTTGGCTCACTATCTCTAGGCGTATGGATTGCCAGCCCAGTGTCGGAGGCTATGGAAAACTTTGAGACTTTATACTGGCGGACAGCTATGCCAAAAAGTCTAAAAACCATAGCCTGCTGGATTGCTTTCAAGGGACTGGGCAGTTAGGGGTTAATTATTTGAGTTTGGGCAAGGCTACTTCAAGTCCCTCAAGCCCTTTTGCTTAATTGTTCACTCTAAATCAAGCTCTTTGTTTATTAATCCAATGACGTCTGCCCCATTGTGTAAACCTGAGCCTTCTGTTGTTTGTCTTTTTTATTAGGTGTTGTGATTGTATTATCTCTGTGAATGCTCCCATTGTGTGATGCCTGTTACCATTTGCTGTGACCTATTGTATCCACTATGTTTGTATTCTGCCTACTGCACTGTGATTGCATTATCCCTGTAAACCGCCCATTGTGTCATGTCTGCACCATGTACTGTACCCAAGTCGTTGTAGTTTGAAATGTATAAATGAGATGTGGTTTCACTTAATAAAGAGTTAGCTGTTTTACACTAAGAAGAAGGAGTCCTGGTGTCTTTATGCTCCTGTGGTTTAAAGTATCCTCTCTGATGCCCACTGTCACCAAGTATCCTGTATCGTCAGCTGCCAGCTACCTGCGGATCCAATGCTGAGTCGGAACTTGGGGATTTGTATACTGTCAGGTCTGTTGACGTGGACTGTGCTGTTCCTCCAGTTATCCTTTGACCGGGTGTAGACCTGTTCACTCTCTACGACCCGTGGTTCCAGTATGCAAGTCAACGTTGCATCCAGACCTTCTTTGGCTTGCCTTGTTTGACTCAGACTGGACTACAGCATGATTCAATGACTCTCCAAGTCGACGACTGGTCCGTCCATCCTCTAACTGGTGCATTCGATGTCGAGAGGGAGAAACCCGGAACTACGGGTGAGGGTGACCCGGTGTCCTTCCAGCTTCCGTTACAGGTTACCCTTGTTTTTGCTTCTGTCTGCAAGAGTATTCTACTGAATTCCTGATTTCCTGTGCATGACTTGGCTTCCTCTGACGTTCCTTTTGGTTTCTGAGTCCTGGCTTGTTCCTGACATCACTGATCTCAGTATTCCTGACCTCGGCTTGGCTGAGAGCCTGTCTTGGTTCCTGACCCTGGCTTGTCTTTTGGTTTACACTTCTGGATAATGATTTTGCTTTGTTTGCTTTTGTTATTTTAATAAAGGTGTTTTGCACTTTACATTTTTGTGTCTGTCTGGTTCCTGGCCCCTAACACCCATACAGAAATCACTAAAATATAAAGTGTTTTGCTAAGCCCAAGAATTTCCAGCAAAAAAAATTGCCAGTTCTCATGGGGGGGGGGAGGTGTATGTCCTTAATATGTAGATTTCCGGCTATACCAGTGTAGTAAGACAAGGCTGGAGGTCAGGATGTGCCATTCTACTGATACCAGTGCAGCTCAGTGGAAGGTTTGGTTCTGTGGATACTATGAGACGAGGCTGGGGAGGGAGTTAGTAGGATGGCTAGTTTCCATTGTGGTGAGGAAACTGTATTTTCATCCCCACCAAACAGAGGTGCAAAGGCTCTGCCAAGCCTAGAGAGCAGTGGCTGCCCAAGCAAGCAGCTTGAAGGTCTAATTCTGTCAAGCAAGCTTCTGCATGATTTGCACATTTACCAGTAGGGGGCATCGTTGCCTGTTTTGAGACGCTTGGGAGTCCTCTGTAGTGGGCCAGTGGGTTTTGCGGGTAATCTTGGAAGGTAACCCATAGATGGGTTGTGTCCCTTTCATCATTTCTTTTCTTTTTGTTCAGGGTGCCAAAAGAGACAGAAATGGTTTGGCTGTTTATGCAAGCGGTGGACTCACTGCTAACCAAGGAGGTTCTGATCCCATTTCAAGTTTCTATTCCAACCTGTTTGAAGTCCTAAAGAAGAACAACAGCTGTCGTCCCATCTTGGACCTGAAACATCTTTACACATATGTGGTGATTAAACACTTCAAGATGGGATCTTTGCATTCTGTCATTGCAGCGATGTGCCCTGTGGAGTATCTGGCATCTCTAGACCTTCAGGATGAGTATATACACATCCCCATTCACCAGGACAGCCAACACTATGTGCATTTTGCCTACGGCTCAAATCACTACCAGTTTGCAGCTCTGCCATTTGGCCTGACTTCTGCATCCTAAGTGTTTGCCAGAGTCATGGGGGACTTAGTGGCCTTAGTTCACACCAGGGGCATTTCATGATGTCATTTCTGGACAATCTCTTAATCAAATCTCCCTCAAAGGAACTTCTGACCCAGCACATCCAAGACTGTGCCCGGCTTCTGGTCCACCATGGGTGGATCCTGAACATGCTGAAGTCCTCTCCAGTACCATCCCAGGAACTGGTGTTCCTGGGGATGCGGTTTGACACCCAGCAAGGGAAGGTTTTCCTGCCAGAGAAAAACCTCCCTGGTGTTGCAGGTGGTGTCTCAGGCTCTGGAGTGGCCCTCTGCTACAGTCAGGGACTATATGAGAGTTTTGGGCAGGCTAGTGTCAACACTAGAAGCGGTGCCTTACTCTCAGATACACGAGGGAACTTCAAAGGCATTCTGTACAGAGTTGATCGGATGAAACGGATCACCTAGATTGTCAGATCTCTGTTTCCCCAGAGGCCTTCAGTGGTGGTTGCATCGGTACAGTCTGGAACAGGGGAAGTCCTTTGTGATCCTGGAATGGACTCTGATCACGACAGATGCCAACCTGAGCAGATGGGGTGCATTCTGGGTCACCTGGCGGTCCAGGGCAGATGGACTGCAGAGGAGTCACTTCAGTCCATCAATGTTCTGGAACTCAGGGCCATTTGTCTGTCCCTCCTGTACTGGACCTCTCACTTGATGGGAAGGCCAGTGAGGGTTCAGTCGGACAATGCCTTTGGCGTGGTATTCATAAACAGTCAAGGTGACACTCAAAGTGCCACAACTTGGTTCACGGTAAGGTACAGTACTGTGCAAAAGTCTTAGGCAGGTGTGGAAAAAATGCTGTAAAGTAAGAATGCTTACAAAAATAAACATGTTAATAGTATATTTTTATCAATTAAAAAACAGAAGAAAGCTCTAAATCAAATCAATATTTGGTTTGACCATGCTTTGCCTTCAAACAGCATCAATTCTTCTAGGTACACTTGCACACAGTTTAAGGAACTCGACAGGTAGGTTGTTCCAAACATGTTGGAGAACTAACCACACTTTTTCTGTGGATTTAGGCAACCTATGTTGCTTCTCTCTCTTCATGTAATCCCAGACAGACTCAATGATTTTGAGATCAGGGCTCTCTGAGTGCCATACCATCACTTTCAGGACACTTTGCTCTTCTTTACACTGAAGATAGTTCTCAATGACTTTGGCTGTATGTTTGGGGTCATTGTCATGCTGCAGAATAAATCTGGGGCCAGAATTTGGTTTTGGCCATTTCTACAGAGACCTCTCTTTGAACCCCTTGCTACAATTTCTCTGTGTCTTCTGACTCTCTAGACCGTTTTTCTTTTGGCAGTAGTCTCCATTTGCAGTGTTCTGAGCTGCAAGCTTTGTCTTGCAAACCACCTTTGTTGGTTTTTCACAAGGACAAGGCGGTCTTTCAAGCCTCTCAGGAGTTTTGTTCCTAAGGTGGTTTCTGAGTTTCACTTCAATAAAGAGATTATGGTGCCTTAGTTCTGCTCTGACCCAAAGTCTGACAAGGATAGGGATCTCCACTTGTTGTATGTGGTGCGTTGCCTTAAATTTTATGTGCACTGTACTGAGCCTTTCCACAAAGCTGACTCTCTTTATTATCCCTGAGGGTCCTAGGGCTGGAAGGCCTGCATCCAAGGTTTTGATTGTCTTTTGGATTAAGGCTACCATACACCAGGCATATGAGATCAGAAAGAAACCTGTTCCCTTCAAGGTCACAGCACATTCCACTAGGACTCTGGGGGCCTCATGGGTCTACAAGAATTAAGCCTCAGCTGAGCAATTGTGCAAGGCGGCAACTTGGTCCTCCATGCACACCTTTACAACACATTACAGTGTTGATCTTCTGGCTTCAGCTGAAACCAGTTTTGGCCAGAAGGTCCTTCAGGTAGTCTTGCCTGTTTAGGGACCTTGATTGTTTTCGTCTTTACTTTTGTTCAGATGTTTGAGCCCCGTTGCCCTTTTGTATTTGTGTGCTGTGCTTGTTCAGTGTCCGTTGACACTTTATTCTGTATGGGCTGTTCCAATTCTGAATAGACCATGGGGACACTATTACGGTGCCCGTGATTGCTGCATTTCCTTGTCAATTACCTGTAGGGGGCTCTCCGTTGGCTGCCTGCCTTCAGCCTGCCCTGTGTTGCCTATTTAAACTGAGCTTGGGCACCCTTTGGTTGCCCTTTCATGTTGTCTCTATGCTACCTGCGCTTGCATTGGATTCCTGAGCTTCCTGGGCCATTTCTCTGTTCCTGCTCATCAGTGATCACCTGAGTTCCTGTTCACCAGCTTCCCTGGTTCCAACATCCGTTCCTGATCTGGTTGGGGTTGCTGTCTCTACTGCTGTTTCCTGCTGCCGTTCCTGATCCGGTCGACTGCCTGCAGATCTGTTTCCTGTTCTTCAACGGCTGTGTTCCTGCTCCTGGATCGCCTGCAGTGGGCTCCTCTCCTCCAGTCGCCCTGGCGACATTTTCATTCACTTGTGTTCCACTCTCCAGTGCGCAGGTACTGGTTCGCTCCACATACAACCGGCTGCTGTTGCACCGGTAGAGTTCTAGGTTAATCCAGTACGCGGGTACTGGTTCGCTCCATGTATAACCGGCTGCTCGTTGTCATCTGTCGGCACCGGTGGTGATTGGGTATCTCCAGTACGCGGGTACTGGTTTGCTCCACATACAACCGGCTGCTGTCGCACCGGTAGAGTTCTAGGTTTCCCCAGTACACGGGTACTGGTTCGCTCCATGTATAACCGGCTGCTTACCATCATCTGACAGCACCGGTGGTGTTCGAGGTTTCTCCAGTACGCGGGTACTGGTTCGCTCCACATACAACCGGCTGCTGTTGCACCGGTAGAATTTCCTCCTCCAGTACGCGGGTACTGGTTCGCTCCATTCAGCTGGCTGCTTGTTGCACCGGTACAGTTTCCTCCTCCAGTACGCGGGTACTGGTTCGCTCCATGCATAGTCGGTTTCTGTTCAGTCCTAGACAGCTCTGGGAGAGTCTTTGTCCCTCCAGTACACGGGTACTGGTTCACTCCAAGCTTAGCCAGTTGCTGTTCAGTCCTAGACAGCTCCGGGAGAGTCTTTGTCCCTCCAGTACGCGGGTACTGGTTCGCTCCACGCATAACCGATTGCTGTTCAGTCCTAGACAGCACCAGTAGACTTGTTGTTCCTCCAGTACGCGGGTACTGGTTCGCTCCATGTATTAACCAGTTGCTTGCTGCATATTCCTCAGCACCGGTAGAGATTGTGTTCCAGTCAAGGCTGCCTTGCCCGGTATTGGTAAGGCCGGTAGAACCTATTCCACATTGTACCAACTTAAGGTTGCCTTACCCGGTATTGGCAAGGCCGGTAGAGCCTATAACTATTCATTGTACCAGTCTCCAGGCTGCCTTGCCCGGTATATTGGCAAGGTCGGTAGAGCCTTCTTTTCTCCGTTACTAGTCTAAGGGCTGCTTTGCCCGGTATATTGGTAAGGCCGGTAGAACCTTTTCCATCGGTGTCACCTAAGGTTGCCTTTCGGTATTGGCAAGGCTGGTAGAGCCCGTGTTACATTCCGTATACCACTACTCTTGCTACTATGTATTGAGATTAAATGTTATATGTGTATGCTACCCACATGGGTATCCATTAAACTTTTCAATACAGTTGTGTTTTATCTTAACTCTGTGTCTGAGAGTCATAAGAGGAAATTTGGAGTTCAGAGGAAGGGACTAGGTATGGGCAAAAGTTTCACCTCAAACCAAACTCGCCAAATAATGGCACTTTCCACTTAGCAAATAATTTCCAGCGAAAAGTGCCATTTTTCCACTTTTATCACCTAGCTTTTTCCATTGAAATCAACAGGATAATTGAATTTACACGCAATACATCGCAAATGTTATTTTATTTCCCAAAAACATTGTATAAAAGGGGTAGGCGGGTGCATCTGTTGGTAGAGCGTGGAGAAAGAATCAGTTGAAAAGGGATTTTTTTTGGGGGGGTTACTGGGACTGGGGGGATAGTTAATAAAAAAAATACTAACTACAATTAAAAAAAAAAGACATGGTATGAAAGGGGTCTGAGGAGGGTGCCCTTACAACTCAGCAGCAGCAGAGTAATCGCAAACGCAGAGTAATCGCAAACGCCACAAAAAGCTCACTGCTGGTGGTGGTGATGCCCATCCCCATACAACTAAAAAAAAAAGACATGGTATGAAAGGGGTCTGAGGAGGGTGCCCTTACAACTCAGCAGCAGCAGAGCAAACGCAAACGCCACAAAAAGCTCACTGCTGGTGGTGGTGATGCCCATCCCCATCCCTTTCTCCCATTCCTTCTCAGTTTGGGCTAAAAAGGCCTTTAATGTCTCTTCCTCCCTAGCTTCTACACCATTATTATCACCACCACCACCAGACCCTCCATGCTGCTGTTAATCTATTACAGACATCTCACAGGTGTCACTGTTCCCAGAGAAGTTTAAGAGTCAGTATGGTATAGTTAAATGCCATTGACAACCGAAAGATAAGCAAAATATATACAATATATACATCAGTAACAAGCAGATGGTTACAGGCCAGCAAGTTCTGCTATCAGGAATAGTAGGCTGCCGAGCCTGACCAATCTGCTGGAGACTAGGCCTAAGCCACTGGTAGTCTCTGCTGGAGCTAGGAACAGGAACACAGGATCTTGATCCGAAGTAACGGACGTACAGACTCAAACCTGCAGTCAGTAGGCAGCAATATCTGACTCACGCCTGCATTTAGAATGGGAAATAGACAGCTGACTCGACTTCAGTCAGTATCAGAGCTGGTCTACCAGAGCCCCAGGTCCGCACTAGGTTGGGTGTCTGCTAGGTACAAGGAACAAACATAAGAGTAGTCAGACAGAGCCACAAGTCAGCACTAGAGGGGGTAGTCAGACAAGCCAGGTCATACACAGTTCAGGTAGTCAGCCAGAGCCACAGGTCTGCACCAGATTGGGTGTCCACTATAGGGATAAGCAAAAGAATAGTCAGACAGAGCCACAGGTCAGCACCAGGTTGGATGGAAGACTAGCCAGGTCATACACAGAGCCCAAGGTAATAGAACTGCTATGAACAACAACGCAAGGGCAACTGAGTCAGGACTCAGTCTGCCTTTTAAACCTCTCCACAGGAAGTAGGTAGGAGGAGGAGCTCAGAGGTAGGAAGTAGGAGGAGGAGACTACGGGAAGCAAACATATAAAACAGAGACTTGCTGCATGCTTGAAGCCTTGCACCTGTAGATGATACTGAAACCAAGGTAAGCTGTAACAGTACCCCCTCTCAAAGGCCCCCCTCTACGGAGCCGGACGGGATTTGTCAGGGAATCGAGCATGAAACCTGCGTACCAGTAAAGGAGCGTGGACATCACTGGCAGGTATCCAGGAGCACTCCTCAGGACCATAGCCCTTTCAATTAATAAAATATTGTAAGCTCCCTCTACTCACATGGAGTCCAGAATTGTTTGGACCTCATAATCCTTGTGATCTGCAACTCTCACGGGGGGGGGGACAGGAACTGAAGTATAGCGGTTGCAGACCAAGGGGTTTAGCAGGGAGACATGAAAGACATTGTGAATGCGTATGTTGGCAGGAAGAGCCAATGCATAAGCCACCAGGTTAGTTTTGCACAACACTCGAAAGGGACCAATGAATCGAGGAGCCAACTTGTTACACGGGACCTGGAGGTGCAAATTACGGGAAGAAAGCCATACTCTGTCTCCTACCTGAAAGGTAGGTGCTGGCAGTCACCTTTGGTCTGTCTGCCTATTTTGTCGATGCATGGAATCACATAGGGTATGCTGTACCTGTACCCAAGAGGAACGGAGCACCCTTAAATGCTCGTCCAGAGCCGGAATTTCTTGTGCTTGGAAAGTATCAGGAAGAGCCAAGGGTTGGAACCCATAGTTTACCAAGAACGGGGAAGTCTTTGTGGAAGAGTTAACAGCACTATTCTGGGCAAACTCTGCCCAAGGTAACAGGGTAGCCCAGTTATCGTGATGGTCAGAGATATAGCAGTGGAGAAACTGTTTCAAGGCTTGATTCAACCTTTCTGCTGCACCATTGGACAGTGGATGATAAAAGGAGGAGAATGCCAGTTGAATACCCATTTGAGCACAAAAAGCACCTCCAGAATCGGGACACAAATTGGCTTCCTCTATCAGATACAATCACCTTAGGATTACCATAGAGACGAAAGACTTCTCTGGCAAATACCACCGCCAATTCCTGCGCAGAAGGTAAACCCTTCAGTGGCACAAAGTGTGCCATTTTTGAAAACTTGTCCACAATCTTTAAAATGACGGTATAACCCATAGAACTCGTGAGTTTGACCATAAAATCAATGGATAAATGTGACCAGGGGCATTCCCCATTGGCCACTGGCAGGTGTCTAGGCCACCAGAATACTTGTGACACGGACCATATCAGTTGGTCACGACCAATGTGACCTGCCAACTTCGAGGCATGATATGTTTTCAACAGCTTAATGCGCAACTGAACAGGAACAAAGCAACGGCCCTCAGGTTTCTCAGTAGGAGCAGAGTCTTGGACCGCTAGAATCTCCTCTCCTAGAGGAGAAATGATACAGGTTTGAATAGTAGAGAGGATACGATCAGCCTGAATGATCGGAGAGGGTGGAACCTCATCTTGGGATGAGCTACAAAACTGGCGGGATAAGGCATCTGGCCTTATATTTTTAGAGCCAGGAAGATAGGAAACCACAAAATTGAAGCGAGACAGAAACATTGCCCAACTGGCCTGTCTGGGAGACACCCGCTTGGCTTCAGAAAGGTAGATGAGATTCTTCTGGTCAGTTAGAATCAGTATAGGAGCTTTAGTGCCTTCAAGCAAATGCCTCCATTCTTTCAAGGCCAGGACAATGGTCAGCAATTCTCTGTCCCCAATCTGATAAAGTATCTCTACTTTGGAGAGTTTTATTGAAAAGAACCCACATGGATGTGATGCCTCACGAGGAGCTGAGCGCTGAGACAACAGGGCGCCAACACCGATCTCTGAGGCATCCACCTCCAAGGTAAAGGGCAGGGAGGGATTGTGGTATGCCAATATGGGCCCTGCAGCGAAGGCTGCTTTCAGATTGTCAAAAGCCAAAATAGCCGATTGTGACCATTCAGAAGTGTTAGCCCCTTTACAAGTCATATCCGTTAGGAATTTAACCAAAGTGGAGACATTCTTAATGAATTTTCGGTAGTAGTTTGTGAAACCCAGAAACCTTTGGATCGCTTTGAGTCCCTTAGGACATGGCCAAGTCACAACAGCAGACAACTTTTGAGGGTCCATGGCGAACCCAGCAGCAGAAATGATATAGCCCAGAAACTAAACTTGGGTCTTGTGAAATTCACACTTCTCGAGTTTGCAGAAAAACTTGTTCTCACAAAATAGACTAAGGACTCTGGATACATCAGACTGAAGAGTCTCCAATGTGGTAGAGTGAATAAGGATATTGTCTAAATAAGCCACCACACAAGTTTGAAGGAGTTCTCTTAGCACATCATTTATAAACTCCTGGAAGACAGCGGGAGCATTACACAATCTGAAGGGCATGACCAAATACTCATAGTGCCCACTCCGGGTATTGAATGCTGTCTTCCATTCGAGCCCTTCTTTAATATGCACCGAGTTGTATGAGGCTCTCAAATCAAGTTTTGTGAATATTTTTGTGCCTTTAACCCGGTCAAAGAATTCAGTGATCAGGGGAATAGGATAAACATTTTTTTACCAAAATATTATTCAATACATGGACGTAGCTCTCCGTCCTTCTTCTTGACAAAAAAAAAATCCAGCACCAGCGGGGGATGTGGACTTACGAACAATGCCTCTGACCAGAGCATCAGACACGTATTCCTTCATTGCCTTATTCTCTTCCACAGACAAGGGGGTAAGTACGGCCCCTAGGAGGGGTAGTACCAGGCATCAATTCCAACGCACAATCATACGGTCTATATGGAGGAAGAACCTTGGCTTGACTTTCACTGAAAACGTCAATAAATGAAGTATACTCCTCGGGAAGGAGTGGAGTCGAAGCTTGAGTGACTCTTACGGGACACGATAGTCAAGACTTTTTGCATTGTGGAGACCAGGATTCAACTTCACAAGTGTGCCAATCTATCCTGGGGTTATGTCTCTGTACCCAAGGAAACCCCAGGACCATGGCATGATATGGAGAATTAATTACCTGAAACTTCAGGGTTTCTGTATGCAGGGCTCCCACTCTCATGGTTAGCAAGGCGGTCTCATGAGTGATGTGTGAGGGCTGTAATGGTCTGCCATCAATAGCCTCAACAGCCAGCGGGGAAACAAGGGGCAACAAGGCAATATTCTTATTGGCTGCAAATTCCACATCAATAAAGCACCAACTGCCCCAGTGTCCAGTAAATCTGGAACTGAGGCGAATTTATTAGCCCAACCTTTAACACAGGCTTTTCTGAAAGATTCTCTGGAGACAATGAAATGCCTCCCCTATCATCTGTGTCTGACCGACTTTAGAATTCATGCGTATCTCAGGGCGAATAGGACATGCCCACAACAAATGACGGTCTTCCCACAGTACAGACACAGACCTTGCCTTCTCCTATAGGCCCTCTCCTCTCTTGAAAGCCAAGTGAAACCCACCAGCCTAGGTTCCTCACTCTCAGAGACCAGGTCAGGAGGCATGGGAGGAGAGGGAGGATATGGTGGGTCAGGATCATAAGGAGACTGCTCCCTTGAGGCCTCTGCAGGTTCCTCAGTGGCCGAGGGTCTCCCCCTAACTATGGCATCCACCTGCATAGGTTTGTTACAGTCAAAACCCGGTCCCGGAGACATGGGAGGTGAGGGAGGATAGGGTGGGCTAGCATAAAAATCAGGACCTCTCTTTGAGGACCTCCGCAAGTACTCCTTAAACGAGGGTCGTTCTCTGATTCTGGAATCTACCAGGATACAAAATTCAATCAGTAAGTGCAAATCATTAGGTAGATTGCGGGCCGCGATCTCATACTTCATAGTGTTATTGAGCCCTTGAAAAAAAACTGCCAACAGGGCCTCATTATTCCAGTCAATTTCAGTTGTATGGGTGCGGAACGCAATCGCAGTCGACCACTGTGCGGTTACCCTGACACAGGGTCATAAGATGCTTGGATGCCAAGGCCACGCAGCCTGGCCTATCAAAAACTTGTCGAAAAGATTTCACAAATTCAGAGAAATTGTGAACAATGGGTTTGTTAGGAAAAACATCCGTTACCAACTCAAAATATATGCCCAGCTGATTAATAAAGCCACGGCAACCATCTGAATCCCCACGATACTGCTGTGGGAGCTGAGCGGAACCTGTCAACCTCTTGACCATGCCTGCGTCAGGAGAGGTTGTAACTACTGGTGCCCAGGAGGGTTCAGGGGCCACCAGTTGAGTACATATTTGTTCAAGGTAAGCAGTGCACTGCGAGACTGTCTGCATGGCTAAAGACAACTGATCGAGTCATTCACTCAGTGTCTCCATCCTTTCCAGGATGCTTTGAAAAACTGCATTACTATCACCATCTGAACTCATGGCCCTTGCATACTGTCACTGTTTCCACAGAAGTTCAAGAGTCAGTACGTTATAGTTAAATGCAGTTTATTGACAACCAAAAGGTAAGCAAAATATATACAATATATACATCAGGAACAAGCAGATGGTTACAGGCCAGCGAGCTGTGCTATCTGGTCAGGCTCTGCAGCCTACTATTCCTATCTGCTGGAGACTAGGCCTAAGCCACTGGTAGATTCTGCTGTAACCAGGATCAGGAACAGGAACACAGGATCTTGATCTGACATAGCGGGCGTACCGACTCAAGCCTGCAGTCAGAATGGAGCGAACTCTGACTCACGCCTGCAGTCAGAATGGGAAATAGATAGTTGACTCAACTGCAGTCAGTATCAGAGCTGGTCTACCAGAGCCCCAGGTCCGCACTAGGTTGGGTGTCTGCTAGGTACAAGGAACAAACGTAAGAGTAGTCAGACAGAGCCACAAGTCAGCACCAAAGGGGGTAGTCAGACAATCCAGGTCATACACAGTACAAGTAGTCAGCCAGAGCCACAGGTCTGCACCAGGTTGGGTGTCCACTATAGGGATAGACAAAAGAATAGTCAGACAGAGCCACAGGTCAGCTCGAGGTTGAATGGAAGACTAGCCAGGTCATACACAGAGCCCAAGATAATAGAACTGCTATGAACAACAACGCAAGGTCAACGGAGTCTGGACTCAGTCTGCCTTTTAAACACCTCCACAGGAAGTAGGTAGAAGGAGCAGTTCAGAGGTAGGAAGTAGGTAGGAGGAGACTACAGGAAGCAAACACATAAAACAGAGGCCTGCTGCATGCTTGAAGCTTTGCGCCTGTAGATGACACTGAAACCAAGGTAAGCTGTAACAACAGATTGGAGGAGGTTATGAGAAATGTGACAGAGTGTCATCTAATGTCACACTTGCCATGTCTTGTTGACCTGGAACGCAGACTGGCAGCACTAGCAGTAGGCACAGGCAGCTGATCTGTGCTACGGGTGGTGGCAAAATTATTACTGCTAGGCAACAATTCTGCCTTCTTCAGGATCATGTTCCACTTGGACAATACCGTGGGAGGACGGGACTCCCAGGGTCAGAGGAATGGTATGGGACCCCTTGACCGCTAGTCTGAATGACCTGCATTATTTCCCCTACCACTCCCCTAATGCTAGTCACACAGCTGCTTCACCATCACTATTACTACTACTAACACCATCCACATCAATTTCAGTCCCCGAGTCTTCCTCCTCACAGTTACTAGTAAAATGATGATCACCCCCGCTTCACTCCTAACACTCTGTACAAGTTGCTGCACCTTAATAGTAGTATTACTAGTGGTGGGATTGCTTGGGCATGGCGAGTGTGACTAATGGTCCTCTGCTGTCATACTTGGCATCATCTCCTCCTCCCCCTTATTTAGAATTTCAAGACACACTGGGATCAGGTTCAGCTCTGGTAGCATGTGCAGCACTAGCAGCAGGTTCAGTACTGGTGGCTGCAGGGGCAGTACTGGCAGCAGGCACAGGCAACTGACCTGTTCTGCTCACACTACTACCCTCTTCTTTCTCCAGAGGGATACATTTCCCCAGGATCCCTAGTGGTAATATAGGGGGGCTGGCCAGTTTTAGATCTGGGGAAGCAGGGAATCCAGACCCTTTCATGCTGGTGGTAGTGGTCTCTTTCTCCACCTCAGACACACTGGACACTTAATGGTCCTTTCATGTCCACCTTTATTGTTCGTAAACCTGCTCATAGCTACAGTAGACATTATGAGCCTCTCCTATTTCTTGCTATAAATTTCACAGCACAACAGACTAGCACCTCTCTCTCGCTCTGTAGCTGCTGGTACTGGCACATTTTTTAATGAAAAGGTGAAAAACACCTTAATAAAATGGCTAAACCTTCTAGCCACTGAAAAAAATAGAGAAGAATTTTTTCCAGTGTAAGAAAACTGTTAATATTTTGATCACTGTATTAAAGTGGATTTTCCTGTGAAAAAGTGGACAATCACGTGGTTTTCGATGATTTTTTTTCTCAGGAATGCGAAAGAACCTTTTGCTCACCATTAACCAGTACTATTAATAAACCATCTAAAAACAATGAAGACAACAAGTCACATTACAGTGTTGCATAGTTCAAGAAGGTGTAGCAGCACAACAACACTTGTTCTGAAACTAGTAGCATATGTTGTGAAAATAAAAGTAAAAAGAAATTGAGACCTCTAAAAGCCTAGAAGAATATAAAAATAGAGGGGAAGAAGCTGCAGGCGGTGCTGAGCTTTGCTTAATTATTGGTAATGATGTAGATCTAGAGTATATCCCTCCATCATACACCTCTTCTTCAGATACAGATGAAGTTGAGAGTGAGCGAGAGATAATGACATGGCCAAAATGTTAGCTGAAAGGCAGTGGATCACTTCTCCACCACTGAAAAGGAGCACTGTGCCTGTCTATAAACTGTTTGAGAAAACAATTGGATTGTCTACCCTGGACAAATGAAGGTGTGAAAAATGCACATTCAACCTGCCATTCATCATCAGCATAGTCATGCCCCACTCAGCTGCACATACTTAGTAGTGTTGAGTAACCAGAAACAACGCATGTTATCAACATTCACAACCTTAGCTATGATTAGTGCCTCTGCTGCTGTTGGAAGTACAGCACTGGTGACATCTAGTAGTACAATTGTAGCAACATCTAGCCCCAGTAGTAGTAGAAGCAGCCCCTCAGGAACCCCTCAGTTGATAAAGTTCACAAAATGAAGATACTTCACTCATGATCCAAAAGCTAAGTATGTTGCTATCTGTTGTCTATGTAAGAAGCACATGAGCAGGGGGAAAAGTAGGCTTGCACGTGCTGGAATATCCCATGCCGGATTGATTTTTCAAGGATAGCTGTGCCAGTGTTACTTAATAAGAAGGGAGTTAGTGTTGTGGGCGAAGGACAAAGGCACTCATCTTGTTAATAATTTTTTCAAGGCATATATAGCTGTAGGACTCACAACTTTTACCTTTTAGCTGTTTGTTTCTCCACTTCAGCCCTCAGAAGAAGTAATATTGCGGTGAGAAATCTTGTAGTCATAGAAAACATGGGCGAAAAATGTAAAAGTTCTTGCAGGAAATTTATTGGTTATGGTGCAAAGACAGAAATTTGATTTACTTATTTTCCATGGGCGGAAAATTGTTTTTCCATGAAAATTCAAGCTGGAAACGTATCTGTTTTTTTCACCCATCCCTATGTACTAGATATTACTTTCCCAAACAGTGGCCAGAACCTTTCTAGCCACTGAGAGGTCACAAATCCAAGATCACATTCATTTGAGTCTGAGTTGTGTATGAATGTGAAATGTTCTGTCCCACAGAACCCTAGTATCACGGTGCCCGTGTTATTACTGGCGACATTTTGACTGTGCTTCTTCCTGATTCAGTTTTATTGCCTAACGTAGTGTTGCTCCGCCCAGTGATAACTCTTAAATACTGAACCCTGTCATTTCAGCTTTGCCCTTTCGTGGTGTTCCCTTTACTAAGCGCTGTCTCCAGTATTCGTGTGTTTCCCGTGTATGACCCGGACTGCCTGACTACTCTGCCTATATTGTTCCTGCCCTGTGTACCAAACCGGATTGGCTGACGTTCCTGCTCTGTGTACCGACCCGGCCTGGCTGACGTTCCTGCTCTGTGTACCGACTCAGATTGGCTGATATTCCTGCTCTGTGTACCGACCCGGCCTGGCTGACATTCCTGCTCTGTGTACCGACTCGGACTAGCTGACATTCCTGCTCTGTGTACCGACCCGGCCTGGCTGTCGCTCCTGTTCTGGGTGCCAACCCAGGCCTGCCTACTGTTCCATCCGGTATCCAGTTAAGGGCCTGTCTCTGATCTCTCTGTCTACGGACAGATCTGTTGTTGCCTCCGTTACTGCTCCGGCAGCCTTGTACTGTTACCCGACCAGTATTGTGCCTCGTTATTCATCCGGTGCTCGTAGCACCATTCGGTAGCACCACGGTACGCTTGACCTATACTGCCCTCCCTGAGGTTGGGTTATCTTGGGCGCCTCAGGCGTTATCCATTCTGGAAGTCAACTCTGGCAGGTCTGAGCATTTGTTAACCCCTTGTGGGTCAGTGCCTGGCACGTTGGGTACAGTTGTTACAGTTCCTGATTGGAGTTATTCCGTGCCTCTGTGGCAGTCCTCCATTGGCAGCTCCGGTAGTCTCCTGCTTGTACAGGGCCTCCGTTGCTTTCCTGACCTTAGTCGCCATTGTATCACTCTCTGCTCAGAGAGTGTACTAAGGGCCATTGCACTATTAGGGCCTATCTGTCCTCCTGGCCTAATAGTAACGACAGTTCTCTTTCTAAGTTTGGATTCCCACGAACTGTGCCTGACCTGTGTCAGTATTGTATTGTGTGCTGTATATACTGGACCTGTGTGGGTACTTATAACTGTAACCTGACCTGTGTCAGTAGAGTTCTGTTCTCATACCTACTGGACCCGTGTGGGTTATTCTGTACAATGATTCTTTAATAAAATTGCATTTTAACCTAAACCTAACGTGTCTGAGTGTCCATAAAACTGTTACAGTACAAAAGGGCCATGACCTCAGACGGTACAGGTGAGAGCAATGCACAAAGCATCCATTGGAGGATGGATATTCATGAGCAGCGTTTGGACCAGTTGGCCTTGGCCGTACAAACTATACTTGAGCGCACTGCTCACCTAGACAAACCAGTACAAGCCTCAGTGGTCTCCCCCCTTACGACACTGGGAGCTCAATCCGTACTGCAAGCCGGCTCGAGTAGAGGGTTAACTGCCACCTCTCCATTACCACTAAGATATGATGGTGATCCCACCCTGTGCAGAGGGTTCATTAACCAACTGGATATTTTCCTGGAGTTAACTCCTCAAGCCTTTCCTAGTGACCAAAGTAAGGTGGGCTTTATGATCTCGTTGCTAACAGGCCGAGCTTTGGCATGGGCCATCCCCTTGTGGAAATCTGCCAAGCCATGTACTAAGAACTTCAGGGAGTTCTTAAGGGCATTTCATAGAGTGTTTGAGGTCCCTGGAAGAGCCGCCTCTGCTGCCAAAGGATTAATGGAGATCCAGCAAGGGTCTCGCACAATTGCTGACTACGCTATTGAATTTCGTACACTGGGAGCAGAGGCAGGCTGGAACAATGAGGTGCTGGTGGCAGCTTTTTCTCAGGGACTGTGTGATCGTATTAAGGATGAGATGGCAGCTAGAGACTTGTCAAACGATCTAGACGAATTCATTGATTTTGCCATACTAATTGATTCCCGTATAAGAGAGCGAATAGCGGCCAAGGACCGTAGACAACGGGCCAGAAATTTGGGACAGGCAAACCAAAGTCTCCCACCCATGCCTCCCTCACCTCCCATGCCTCCTGAGCATAATCAAGAGAGTAGTGAACCGATGCAGTTAGGATTCACTAAGCTAACCAAGGAGGAACGGACTCATCACCGCAGACAGGGCCTCTGTTTATATTGTGGCCATGCTGGGCATTTACTACACACCGGTCCTGTATGGCCGGGAAACGGATGCACCTAGGGTACCTTGGGGGACAGGCCCTAGGTGGCGTTCAGAAGTCCCTAGATCCAGTGAATCAGAAACCCACTATCCAGGCTGTAATTTCCTGGGCAGATCTCTCAGTGGAGGTTCTGGCTGTGGTAGATTCAGGTGCAGCTGGATATTTTATGGACAATTCTTTTGCTGCGTTACACAAGATTCTGCTGGTCGAAAGGGAATCTCCATTGGCCATTGAAGCTATCGATGGCAGACCGTTGGTATCAGCACAGATTACTATGGAAACAATACTGCTGTCTATGCATATTGGGGCAATCCACACGGACAAACAGTGTTTCCAGATTATCCAGTCTCAGCACCATCCTGTCATCCTGGGGTTTCCATGGTTACATCTGCACAACCCTAGGTTTGACTGGCAAACTTGTGAGATAACGGCCTGGTCTGAATACTGTATTAAACATTGTATTTCTCACCCTACCAGGATCATGTGTGCCTCTCCCTCCGTGCCAGCTGAATACCATCAATTCAGCAACGTTTTTAGTAAGGGGGAGGCTAGTGCTTTTCCGCAGCATAGGTCCTACAATTGCACTATTGATTTGCCCCCTGGGGTCATTCCTCCTCGGGGTCGGACGTACCCATTGTCATGCGAGGAGAATCGCGCCATGGAGGAGTACATTTCGGATGCCCTGGAGAGGGGTATTATCAGGAAGTCATCCTCACCCGCGGGGGCTGGTTTCTTCTTTGTTAAAAAGAAAAATGGCAAGTTACGACCCTGCATCGATTACCGTGACTTGAATAAACTCATGTCTAAAAACGCCTACCCGATACCACTCGTCACGGAACTGTTTGACAGGTTGAAGGGCTCCTCTATTTTTACCAAGTTAGACTTACGTGCGGCATATAACTTATTCAGGATAAGAGCCGGTGACGAGTGGGAAACGGCGTTCAATACCAGATCTGGACACTATGAGTACCTAGTAATGCCTTTTGGGCTATGTAATGCTCCCGCAGTGTTCCAGGAGTTTATCAATGACATCCTCCGTGACATGCTCCAGTCTTGTGTAGTAGTGTATCTCGATGATATACTCATTCATTCGTCCAACTTGTCGCAACACATCAAGGATGTGTCCGCAGTTTTGCTTAGACTCCGTGAGAACAAACTTTACTGCAAGACTGAGAAATGTGAGTTCCACAAGTCCATGGTGCCTTTTCTGGGCTTTGTGAGCTCTAAGGATGGCATTGCAATGGACAAAGAGAAGCTCGTAGTAGTCCTGCAATGGCCACGTCCCAAGGGGCTCAAGGCTATCCAACGCTTTCTTGGCTTTGCCAACTATTATAGGAAATTCATTAAAGACTTTTCCACGATTGTAAAGCCACTGTCCGACCTTAAGCACAAGGGTGCTGACCCCTCCCAATGGTCTCCGGAAGCGGAACAAGCCTTTGTGACTCTGAAATCTGCATTTGCTTCTGCTCCTATACTGTCCCACCCCAACCCCACCCTTCCATTTACCTTGGAGGTTGATGCTTCTGAGACTGGGGTCGGGTCAGTATTATCACAGCTCTTGGAACCTGGGAGTATGCTAAAACCCTGTGGCTTCTTCTCAAAGAAATTGTCTAGTGCTCAGAGTAATTATGAAATTGGGGACAGAGAACTCTTGGTGATTATTCTAGCACTTAAAGAATGGTGTCACCTACTTGAGGGGACTAGAACTCCGGTGTTGATCTTGACAGATCATAAAAACCTAACCTATCTTTCTGAGGCAAAGATATTGTCCTCTCGACAGGCCAGATGGGCCTTGTTTCTGTCCCGTTTTAATTTTATTGTATCCTACCTGCCTGGGTCCAAGAATGTTAGGGCTGATGCCCTGTCCAGGCAATTTGGTCCAGAGTTAGAAAAAGATGAGACTCCGGTACCCATTATTCAGCCAGATCGCATTTTGGCTACTCTGCGAACCAGCATCACTTCACCACTGGGGGAGGAGATTCTTGCTACTCAGTCTGCTGCACCTCCTGAGACCCCAGTGGGCAAATGTTTTGTAGCTGAGCCTTTCCGTACCCGTCTGCTCGAAACCTATCATGCATCTCGAGCAGCAGGGCATGTTGGCAGGTATCAATTGATCTGGTTCCTTTCACAGTTGTTCTGGTGGCCTTCCTTACGTACGGATTGTACCGCTTTCACAGCAGCATGCACTACCTGTGCCCATGCCAAGTCCCCTAGGCATCTCCCTGTTGGCTTGCTTCAACCAGTACCTAATGGTGAGCATCCTTGGTCCTATGTCTCTATTGATTTCTTGGGAGAATTGCCAGTGTCTAAGGGATATTGTGGTGATGGTGGTCGACAGATTTTCTAAGATGGCACACTTTGTGCCTCTCCCTGGCCTTCCCTCTGCCCAGTAGTTGGCTGCCAGAGAGGTGTTTCGGTTGCATGGTGTACCCAGGGTGCTGGTGTCGGACCGAGGGAGCCAATTTGTGTCCAGGTTTTGGAGGGTATTCTGTGATCAGATGGGCATACAGTTATCCTTTTCTTCTGCCTACCATCCCCAGACCAACGGGGCCGCCGAGCTGGCCAGTCAAGGATTTGAACAATTTCTACACTGTTTTGTGTCCGATCATCATGATAATTGGGCTGACCTGTTGCCGTGGGCAGAGTTCGCCAGGAATTGTGTGTTTAATTCATCATCTGGGAGCTTCCCATTTCTCATCAATTATGGGTTCCAGCCATGTTTGCTCCCGGACTCATTTCAGACGCAGCAAATTCCAGCTCTGGATGAACATATAGAGCAACTCCGCTCCACTTGGGCACAGGTACAGAGGACTCTCAGTGCTTTGTTCCAACGTTATCAGCGTCACGCTAATCGCAGACAGTTGCCGGCAGTCTCCTTCCAGGTTGGGGACAGGGTATGGCTATCCTCCAGAAACCTCAACTTGCAAGTTCCATGTAATAAATTGGCTCCTCGGTTTGTCGGTCCCTTTAAAGTTAATCGCAAAATTAACCCTGTCTCGTATGCCTTGGATCTCCCAGCATCCATATGGATTCATAATGTGTTTCATGTATCCCTTCTGAAGCCATTGGCATGCAACCGTTATACTACCACTCCTGTGGTCCCAGGTCTCATTCAGGTGCAAGGTCAGGAGGAGTACGAAGTCCAAAATATTATTGACTCTCGTAGGTTCAGAGGTAAATTACAATATTTGGTCCATTGGAAGAGCTATGGCCCTGAAGAGCGTTCCTGGGTTGACTAGAAGGACCTCCATGCTCCCAGGTTACTTCGTGGATTTCATGCTAAATACCCCCAGAAACTGGGCCCCTCTCCACGTGGGGGGGGGTCTTTGAGAGGGGGGTACTATCACGGTGCCTGTGTTATTACTGGCGACATTTTGACATTGCTTCTTCCTGATTCAGTTTTATTAGCTAACGTGGTGTTGCTCCTCCCAGTGATAACTCTTAAATACTGAGCCCTGTCATTTCAGCTTTGCCCTTTCGTGGTGTTCCCGTTACTAAGCGCTGTCTCCAGTATTCGTGTGTTTCCCGTGTATGACCCGGACTGCCTGACTACTCTGCCTGTATTGTTCCTGACCTATGTACCGAACCGGATTGGCCGACATTCCTGCTCTGTGTACCGACCCGGCCTGGCTGACGTTCCTGCTTTGTGTACCGACTTGGATTGGCTGTTGTTCCTGCTCTGTGTACCGACCCGGCCTGGCTGACGTTCCTGCTCTGTGTACTGACCCGGCCTGGCTGTCGCTCCTGTTCTGGGTGCCAACCCAGGCCTGCTTACTGTTCCATCCGGTATCCAGTTAAGGGCCTGTATCCGATCTCTCTGTCTACGGACAGATCCGTTGTTGCCTCCGTTACTGCTCCGGCAGCCTTGTAATGTTACCCGACCAGTATTGTGCCTTGTTATTCATCTGGTGCTCATAGCACCATTCGATACTACCACGGTACGCTTGACCTATACTGCCCTCGCTGAGGTTGGGTTATCTTGGGCGCCTCAGGCGTTATCCATTCTGGCAGTCAACTCTGGCTGGTCGGAGTGTTAGTTAACCTCTTGTGGGTCGGTGCCTGGCAAGTTGGGTACAGTTGTTACAGTTCCTGATTGGCGTTATTCTGTGCATCTGTGGCAGTCCTCTGTTGGCAGCTCCGGTAGTCTCCCGCTTGTCCAGAGCCCCTGTTGCTTTCGTGGTCTTAGTCGCCATTGTGTCACACTCTGCGCAGAGAGTATACTAAGGGCAATTGCACTATTAGGGCCTATCTGTCCTCCCGGCCTAACAGTAACCACAATTATCTTTCTAAGTTTGGATTCACACGAACTGTGCCTGACCTGTGTCAGTATTATATTGTGTATTGTATATACTGGACCTGTGTGGGTACTTATAACTGTAACCTGACCTGTGTCAGTAGAGTTTTGTTCTCATACCTACTGGACCAGTGTGGGTTATTCTGTACAGTGATTCTTTAATAAAATTGCATTTTAACCTAAACCATAAAACCGTTACACCTAGGCCCTTTAAAAAAAGCCCACCAGTTCTTTCCCCTCAGGGGGAGATCACACATTGCCCACCATTGACTATTTTTGGAACCTTGCCACCAAAGCATCAATGATATAAGGCATAGGAGAGACAAGGGGATGGGACAGGGACTAGGATGAGTGATGGAACAGAGAAAGTGGCTGGGGCAAGGCGTAGAACAATGCTCTACTTCACTCTTTTCTCTTTTGCTGATCTCCTTCCTACCCCGGAGTGAAGTTGTTTGCTCCTCCTTGCTTACTGTTGATCAGAAACAAGCACCTTGTCTGCAAGGGAACACTTTTGCATCTCCACTTCAGTCAGGGTTTATTGGGTTTCCTCCATCTTTCCTAAGATTGGGGGCATCTTCATACTGTAAGGCAGTCTGCAGCTTTTTGATCTCCTTTCTAAATCCCTTTTCTTCTTAAAGTGGATTTTTCATGCTCTGACATCCGAAGCCCGATTCCTTCTATTATCTTTAAACATTATTAAAATAGCACAAGAATTGTTTAATAATGCCCCGTTATAACAAAAATATACATTTTTGCTGACTGTTATGGAGAGGGAGAACATCTTAATGATGTTTCCACTGACGGGCGGCTCTCTCTCTCAGAGGAGTTGTCAGTCATGCTCCCAAAGCTTGCCCCTGTACTTGGCAGCAGTCTCTCCGTTGCATTCCACTCACACAGTCAGCTTCACTGGCTTCTATTTTTAGAAGGTGAAAGAGGCGGGCAGTATATATCATGAGGCAAAGCTCTCACTATGAATACTATATTTAAGGAAGGCTCGGGAACGGAGATGTGAAGAAGTGCAACAGAGCATGGGGATAGCCGGGAAGGGTGGTGGGTGGAGATATGTGAATACATAGGCAGTTCCATTGAATGGTGCTATATAATTATTATTCTTTATTTATATAGTGCCAGCTTATTCTGCAGTGCTTTATAATAGGGAATAGACATACAGACAGAGGTATCAAATAGTACGAATGAAAAATGGAAAAACAAAAGGATCAGAGGGCCCTGCTCATGAGAGCTTACAGTCTAGAGGAATAGCATGTACTGAACTGAGCTTGCAAATGACATTACAAGGTACATTTTCAAAACGTTTTTCTATTAAGGATTGTGCCCTGAGCTCTCAATATCTGTGTCTGCCTCCACAGAATCAGAAGATTTGCTGGTGCTTATTCAGTAGCAAACTTTTAGACTCTAGAGAGTTGTTATCCATTTTCCATCAAGGCGTTTTCTTGGCTGTAGTTCTATTTGAGTCCAGGAATATTCCTTCCTTGTGGCAAATCAGATTCATGTTCCTTGATAATAGCAGATCTCTCAGTACAGACCCTTTGCAAGGCATTCCAAAGCTCCTCCAGCATAGAATTTTTCTTCTGAAGTAATAGCACATCCTTCTTTTTGGCCCTTTTTGATAGGCCCCAGCCTCTGGCAATGAAGCCATGGACTGAAGTAGCAGCTCCAGCTGCCTACTGCTTTCCCAGATATTTATTTTAGGCTTGGAGAGAGGGAAGGAGGAATTGCCAGATTTGGACTGCATATAGACATAGGAGAAAAGTAAAAAATAAATTGAGGTGTTAGGGGCACTGTCTGCTTCATGACTGCTATTGTCAGACTGCTCTGTGTCTAGTATAACTGGCACCCAATACAGTATGTCAACTTGTACCAACAGGTTGTAGTTTTTCTTGGAATAGTAATAGCTAAAAATTACAGTCATAAATTCCATATCTGTATATTTAAAGAAGTAGAAATGTGAAATAACTAATTTGATAAGGTGAATGTTCACTTGCATATTTGTAATGGTTATGGCCATTTTAAAGTGGAACATTCACCTAAAATAATTATGTAACCATTTGTTTTAATCCTTCCACAACATTAGCGCTTTGTTTGTTTTTTAAGTACTCACCCACTACTGGAGATATTTACCCTTCAAAATTGGTCACTTTCGCGTTCTACGGGACCCTGTACCATCTCAGGACTTCCCAGCTGCCCCAGGGAGCGTATTCATGCTCCCCTTTGTAACTGTATTTCTGCGGGCTAACATTACAGCAAACTCCGTTTACAATCTTACTGAGGTTGTAGCTGGGAAGTCCTGAGACTGTACAGGGTCCCGTAAAATGTGGAATTGCCCGATTTTGAAGGGTAAATATCTTCACTAGTGGGGGAGTAGTTAAAAAAACAAACACAGCGCTAATATTGTTTGAAGGTTTAAAACAAATCATTAAATTTTTATTTTAGGTGAAAGTTCCGCTTTAATGCAGGCAGGTAATTTCAAGAATAAAAGTTGCAGATGTAGATTGGTGTTCCTGGAAAACCTATATTGTATGATAATCCACAGAAATTGGGTACCATTTTCCTCAGGCTGTTAGCAGGTATTGAATACAGTAGGAAAATCTGTGGTTTTCAAAGATTTTAGCATCTTTGAAGTGGTGTAAATGTAAAAAAAGGTGTTTTTTCCTATAGCACCACCTTGTAGAGATGTTTGTGCACTCCAGCCTAGGGTTAGAAAGGCAAGTCACCTCTCATTTGATGTAGGTGAATGCCTGCTTTCCAAAATAGTATGCATTTTTACCTTTCCTTCATATCTCTAATGTTTATGACCATAATAGTACAAGCATCCATTTACAAAATAAACAAGGGATGTGTAGTTTTGTACATTTTGGCACCACCTACAGTAAGTGAACTCATATGAAATAGGGTGCCATTTTTCTTGTAAGATCAATAGGTAATGAGTACTTGGTTTTCAAAGGATTTCAGCACATTTGAAGGGATGAAAATCTCGAAAAATGTGAGTGGATATTATTCTCTAGTTATAAGAGTGGAAATCTCATATTTATTATTGTCTTCCTGTTCTCCCTGATTTTGTCTTCCATATATGAGATGGAACTGTTGAAGCTGATTTACCCTGCAAGCAACTTTAATAGAACTGTCAGTACTGAAACATTGGCCATTTTTTGATAATGGATCAAATGGATTGTCTGGGTAATACCTTTTTGTTTTTGTTTGTAATCTGAGCATGACAGATTTGACCCAGGGCTGAACGGATTTTGCATCGGAGACTAATAGTGCAACTTGATTTACAGCGCCAAAGTAATCCTATTCTGTTGCAACCACATCCAGTGTATGAAGGATTTTGGATTAGGACACAAGGAAGGAAGAATTAATGCTGAAACAACTTTGAGTTGGAATTCAGAGTCAATCCACCATATCTTGATTGACTATTAGGTGGGGAGATGCACATGAAAAGGCACTGAGTTTGAAAACTCTTCTTGTTGACACTATAGTAATTAGACTATCTTATATGTCAGATCTTTGATAGAATCCGAGGGTAGTGGTTTAAAGGGAGAGGATTGTAGAGCCTCAAAAACTAGATTTAAATCCCAAGGAAGTATATGAGCCCTGTATGGAGGGGGGAGCCTAGTACTCAGTGCTTAAATGAAAGTTTGACTCTCTGGAATGGAAGCAATTTTCTTTTGGAAAAGAACTGATAGAGCTGAGACTTGTACTTTGAGAGAATTAACTCTCAGTCCTTTTTTAAAACCCACTTGCAAAAATTCTAGGACTGAAGGAAGATGGAAACCTAATGGATCTCACAGAAGTAGAAATATTTTCTCCAAATTCCATGATATATTTTACATGAAACAATATACAAATAAGAGAGGGAACCCTGCGTAATTAAGAGTGTGGACTTTGCAGGTTAGAAAAAAACAAAATAAATCCAAGTAGCGACAGGAAAAAGGGTGCTGGCACAATAAATATGCCTGGCACCGTATTTTATGTCAATGTGACCTGTTCAAAAATCCAAAACTATAGTTTATTTAGATACTTAACTTTTATTAATAGCAATCTCTAAAAAACCTCATGGTTAACATTTAACCCTTTATTAATTGTGAGAACATGAAAAAGAGGATAGCCCTGGTAGGTGTTATTTTGAGGGCACTAAATAATTTAGAGAGCTAGATTACTGCAGTTATACTGTGGCTAGAAGACAAGTTATATCAAAATTTCTCCACCCCTCCTTGCTTAAAACTATGCCTATGTATTTGTACTTAGACCCCTAAGTAATAAGTGTCTACAGGAGTATACATGGCAGTGATTATTAAAGCACAAGTACTATTTTACATTGGGACAAGTAGTCCCAATCCACTTGTAGAAAGCTGTGCAGGCTCAATCTGTTTATAGATGCCTAAGAGCGTGGCGAGAGAATTATCAGAGTCACAGATCTAGCTACCATTGTTGCTATTGGGTCAAGCAATCACAGTTTCTATTTACAAAACAATTAAGGCAGATTGTCTTGTACAGCAACTGTATCTGAAGCAAGTAGTAGAAAGCTGTTAGCGTGATCCGACTGCTTAATACTCTGAAGCTGATCTGAGTATACTGTGTTATAAGCCTTATTAGTAGTGTATGCTGGCATAAGTAAACCCAGCAATTAACCGTTCAGGCTGCACACCAAACAATTCAGGAACCGCAAAATGGAGGCTCCCTCACTCTAAACCTTGTGGCCATCTACTAGAGCATTCCACATTCTAGCCCTAACTTATCATTGTGACCATATTGCCGAACCCCTCCAAATTAAGATCTATTATTATTCAGACTTATTATTTACTCTCATGCCTGCTAGAGGCATGGCCGAACCTTTTCGTAGCTGTTAAAAGCTACTCCGTCAGGGGCTTTAAGGATCAGCGCTTGCATCCTATCACGGTGCCAGTGCTCCTGCTCTGATGGCAACATTATTATTTTGCCTAATTTCAATGCTGCCCTCTTATTGGCCTGATATCCTTGCTCCTCCCAGGGCTTGCCTTTATATATCCTGTCATGTCTATTCCAAGGCTCTCTTTCGTGGTGTATCTGATCCTGACGTTTGTTACTGTGTTGCTGTTATCATGTATGACCCGGCCTGCCTGACAACATTCCTGTGCTTCCTGTGTTTCTGCTCCATTACCAACTTATCTGGCTGAGAACCTGCTCTGTTACCGACTGATCTGGCTGGGAACCCATTCCGTTGCTGAACTGATCTGGCTGAGAACCTGCTCCGTTACCGACTGATCTGGCTGCGAACCCGCTCCATTGCTGTACTGATCTGGCTGAGAACCTGCTCCGTTACCGACTGATCGGCTGAGAACCCACTCCATTGCTGAAATTATCTGGCTGAGAACCTGCTCCGTTACCGACTGATCTGGCTGAGACCCGGTTCCATTGCTGTACTGATCTGGCTGAGAACCCACTCCATTGCTGACCTGTCTGGCTATCGAGCCTGTCCTGTTGCGCCTGACCAGTCTGTGCTTCCGTTATGTTTGTAATCTTTCCTGGCTGAGCCTTTGTTCCGTTGCCATCCGTGCATGGCTGTGTTCCTCCATTGTCTTAGTCTGGCCAGCATTAAAAGCGGCGGATTCCAGTTGCCTTGTTGTGGTGCGCCGCGTGGCGCTATTCTTATCTTGTCAACAGTGGACTTGGCATTCATGCTATAGCCACTTACTCTAACTGCCCGTGGCGGTGTGCACACGCAAAGTACCGGTACAGTGCTATCTAGTGCTGACTGAGTTACTCAGATCTATCTGTGTCTTCCTCTGCACTATTGCTGAGCTCATTCGCTGTGGGAGTTCCTGTATACCTCTGGGCATCTTCAGTTAACTCGTTCAGTGCCTAGACTGTCTAGGCAGTACTTGTGCTCCTTTGCTATTGCAGTGCCTGGGCTAGGGCCAGTACTTGCGTTACAACACACTCGGTAGTGTGTGGAGACAGTGAGCTCTATTCCTTGTCTTAGTGGCCTTCAGGCCTAGAGCCAGCAATTGCGTTTTATCACACTGCCGTGTGAGGGGACACTTGTGGCCTTCCAGTTGTCTGCCTTCGATCCACCCCTAGCGTTCTAGGGTTTACCATCTGTAAGTGGTGGCCTCAGTCACCCTGGGACCCCTGTCCCTTGGTCAGTGTTGCCTTGCTGCCTATTTGGGTTCTGTGCCACCCAGGTGTCTGGGTCTCGTGCCAATTACCACCTCCAGGACTTCCTGTCATCTTCTGTCCTGCTGTCAGTCTCAGGTCCAGTAGCCTGATTTTAACTAGTCCTTTAGGGGTAGGTTGCCTGCCTTAGGTACCTCCAGTTCCCAGCATCCTCTCTCAGTCATTCAGATTACAGTCTTTGTCTCATTGACTGCTATATATTGTTGTTTCATATTGTGGGCCTGCGGCCTATTCCTTCTATGCACTTTCTTCAATAAAGTCAATTTTAACCTTACCGGTCTGTCTGAGTGTTCATCAAAAAACTGTGACACATCCATTTTTATGGTATGAGCCTGCCCATCATGGGTGGTTTCTAGATGACAGCTTTGTGATGTCAACTCTTGTAACTCGAAAGTATCGGCATGTCTTTAACCATTTACTGAAGTATAATATTGATTGATAAGGCAAGTAGGGAACCAACTGATGGAAAGATGAATGCATGTTTCATCTTGTACATATGCAGCCAAATAATACGGACTAAATCAACAGTTATAGATGTAGTAACCCTTGCCAGTATCGATAGTGGCAATCATGACTAACCAACTCATAGAATCAGCTATTATATACCCTTTGTACTGTATGAATCGAATACTTTAAAAAAAAATCACAGAGTGATATTCTGAGTATTGTTAGATTGTAATAATTATAAAAGACCATCAAGTGTTTTAACCCCTCCGTGCACACTGCTATCATGAATTCCAGGCTGAGACTGAACGCTCCGAGACTGGGGCGTTCAGTCTCAGCCCTTCTTGCCTTTGCTGGTTCATGCGATCGCCGTACCAGCGATCACATGTACCGGCATTCTGATAAACAGAGCATGCTGACTCCGAGTGTCTAGTCTACGTCTGTCTCCCTTACTATCAAAGTAAGGGAGAGAGAAGTAGAGAGGAGACACCTAGTGGCAAAATAAAATACAGCAGCTAGGGGTATTAAACCCTTCACTGCTGGTGCATGAGGCTGGCTAAATTTTTGACCTGCAATTATTTACTTATTAAAAAAAAAAAAAAAATTTATTAAAAAAAAAAATCATAATTAAACAATATTGCAAGTGTGATTCTTGTGGAGCCATGTAATACACTTATATACACCACCAAATGTCAGGGATAAAAAAGTGTCAAAATAGGGTGGGAAAAAGGGACATGGGGATTTTCACCCAGGGGGGACAGTGGCCACTTTAAACTGCGCATTTTGTAGGTATGACTGACCGGTCATACTTTTAATGCAGTCTCCATAAAAATTTAACCCTTTGTGACCAATTGATCCCAAGAGAAAATCAAAAATGGTGTTTTTTTTACTTTTTTTTATTTTTTTTCAGTTTTCATAAAGTAAATGGTGGGTTATCCATATATGTGAGGTATCAAAAGAAAGCCCTATTTGTGCTTAAAAAAACAGTATATAATTTATGAGGGTGGGATAAAAGCCTAAGAGGGAAAACACTGTTGAACAAAGACATAGTCAAAAAGGTCAGAATTGCTCCGGTCCTTAAGGGAAAACGACCTCAGATTTTCCCGGTCCTTAAGGGGTTAAAAACATATCCTAGTGAGTGATACAAATCACAATACAACTCTGATATCTCACACTCAGTATGATTGTAGGTACTAATGATCTTCTCAAAAAAAAAAGCTGATACACCTACATAGATTGGAAGGATAATTGCTTTTTATAAGGCACATCCACATAAAAGCTTTATCACTAATAATGTTGATATTAGGGGAATATCAAGCAGAAGGATGGTGCATGTAATTATTGGCCAATGGGGATCCCATTTGTCAGTGGAATAGGATGATTACTCATGGCCTCTAGGAGTGTGTTCGAGGCAATTTCTTTGCAGTACACTGTAGTGTCAACATTGTTCTGGGTATTTCTATAGATCCAAATATCCAGAAACGCTACTTCTTAAAGGCTAACAGTTGTAGTAACCTCCAGGTTGATGTTATTGTTATTTAGTATTGAAACAAAAATGTGTGTACTTGTCCAAATAAGAAACACGTCGTCAATATAACAAATCCACAGATTGATATTTTGTGTAAATAGTTCAATTTCCTCTATGAAGACCATTGTGTCTTCCCACCACCTTAAGTAGAGGTTTGCATAACTGGGGGCACAGGTGTTCCCCTTGGCAGTACCTCTCTGTTGATTGTAAAATTTGTTGTTAAATACAAAATAGTTTTGGGTTGATACAAATTGTAACAGGTCTAAAATAAACTGGTTATATGGACTGTATTGTATACCTCTTGTGTTGAGGAAGCTGTCCACTGCTTTCAAACCAATTTCATGTAAGATGCTCGTATATAATGATTCACCATCGAGCGAGATTAAATAATGATTCTCCTCTAGATGTATCCCCTCTATTCTCTTTATCGCTTCCAGAGAGTCTTTTATATATGTGAGGAGACTCATAACAAACGTTCTCTATATTTTATCGACATATCTACTGCTGTTTTCTGTCAGACCATTAATACCCGACACAATTGGTCGAGCCGGTGGGTTTGTTAGACTCTTGTGAATTTTAGGTATAATGTAGAATGTTAGAATAACCGGATTATCCACCATCATATAATCAAATTCATCTTTATTTATAAGGTTGTCATTGAGTACTTTCATAAGGATTTCTTTTAATTCATTCTTGAAACCTTGAGTTGGATCACCTGCTAATAATTTATAGCAATTTTTATCTCCAAGCAACCTCAAGCATTAATTTTCATAGTCAGTGCTAGCCATCACTGCTATATTTCCCCCTTTATCTGAATTTTTGATTATGATATCATTGTTTGAGTTTAGAGATTCTAATGTTTTTAGTTCTGAGGGACTTAAGTTGTTAATGCAAGTAGGCCTCTTTTTGTTGACCTTGATAAAGATTCCAAGTCTTTAACCACTAATTCAGTGACTTGAATATGTGGTGAAGTATTCAGTGGGAGAGTGAATTTGGAATTTTTCTTGTAGTCTATAAAAGAACCGGTTGCTATATCAGTCCTTGATTAATTTTCATCAAGGAGTGACAACAAATTTTCCAATTAATATGATCTGATTTAGCTCTAACACCCATTTTCTGTTGTTGGCAGAAGTGTTTGTGTAACAAAAGTTTGTGACTAAAGAGATTTATGTCTTTTACCCAATCAAAAATCTGCAAGTTATTGGATGGGACATATGTCAGACCTTTACTGAGGACAGAAATTTGTTCTGTGGTCAATTCTATGGATGAAAGATTTATTATTTTGAGGCTGTCTCCTGACTCCTTATGCCCTTGTATCCCCATACTATTATGTTTCTCAGACCTGGAGGTATCCACTGTTTGTTTTGACTTTTTTGGGGTGTTTCTTTGTGTTTGTGAGTTACTGGCACTGTCACTGTAAGAGGCCTCAAATTCTGATACTGTCCAATTCTCTAAATTGGATTGTTGATTTTGAACTGGTCTTCTATAAACTTTACTGACATCAAAGTCCTTCTTATCTCTTTTGAATTTCATATATTTTCTGATTTTTAATTTATTTGTCAATTTCTCAATATTTTCCTGGAGTGTAGATTCAAAATCTTTGAATTTGGAGTCGTCTTAGCTAGCAGGTCCTGTAGACTAATTTCTATTTCTGTGTTTGTCTTAGACAGCAAACTTTTTTCTGTTTCTACTATAAGTTGTAATAAGTCCAGTGAATAGATGTTGTCCCATTTTTGTAGGAATGCATCATCAGTCAGGTGTCCTGCTAGAATTAAATTAACCCTCAGTCCTCTGGGAACTATTTTAGTCATGATATAGCTTTGTAGGGTTGAGACATCCCACCAAAGGTGTGTTTGTAACCTCATTTGTTTAGTAAGTTCTAGGAAGCTGGTGTTTAAGTCATTGCTAACCTTGGCTATCTCTGTTGATATTGGTGTATCAAATAGATTTGTGGCTTCAAGTTGCCATTTGCTAAAATCAAGTGTGCCTCTCAAAAAGCTGGTCATGTTCAATTATTATTCAGGTAAAATTCCTAGTGTCCCTTCCAGAAAAAGGATTGAACCTTGAGAAACTGAGAAACAGTATACAAATAAGAGAGGGAACCCTGTGTAATTAAAAGTGTGGACGCAGGTCAGAAAAAAACAAAATAAATCGAAGAAGCGTTGGGAAAAGGGTGCTGGCTCAATAAATATGCCCGTCACCATATTTTATAGTGCCCTCAAAATAACACCTACCGGGGGCTATTCTCTTTTTTATGTATTTTTTAAATGTCAACAGTGAGGTTTTTTAGGGATTACTATTAGTAAAAGTTAAGTATTAGCATTTTTTTACATTCAAATAAACCATAGTTTTGGATTTTGAACAGGTCACACTAACAGAAAATACAGTGATGGGCATATTTATTGAGCCAGCACACTTTTCCTGTCGCTTCTTCCATTTATTTATATTTTACATGAGACAGGTTTGTTCTTCATCATTTGAATAATTGAATCACTCTTGGCCAAAACAGTGAGGATGGTTTGAACCTTTTCTCTCCTAATTTTGAGGCGGACCCTGGGAATCATAGCTAGTGGAGGAAAGACCTCTACTAGTTTGTACTTTCATGGAATTGTTAGGGCATCTACTGCCCATGCCCATGGTTCCCTTGCCTTGGCACAAAACACTGGATGTTTCTTGTTTCTCCAAGATGCCATCATGTCCACTTCCAGTGTTACCCACCAGTCTACAATCTGAAGGAAGCTCTCCTATTTCAGTTCCCATTTTCCTAGGTCTATGGTTTGTCTGCTCAGGAAGTCTGCTTCCCAATTGTCAACTCCGAGAATATATATGGCCAGTATTTGGTTTTCCACCCAAAGAAGGATCCTTTCCACTTCCATATAAACTGCTTTGCTCTTTGTTCCTCCTTGGTAGTTGATGCAAGTCACTGCTGTTACGTTGTCAGACTGAATCCAAATGGGAAGATTTTGTAGGACACTTGCACATGTTGATAATGCATTGTAAATGGCTCATAACGCCAGAATATTTATGGGTAGATGTACCTCACTGAGGAACCAGAGGCCCTGAATGGAGTGGTCCCCATCCTAACAGCCTGGTATCTGTCATGACTACCTTCCATTCTATTGAGAACTGTCTTCCTGATAATAGTTTTGAACTTGTGAGCCACCACTGTAGCAAGAGCCATCATTTAATGTAGTTGTTCAGGCTATCTGGACCTACGGCGAAGTAGTTCTAGTTGTAAGGTACTCATGTGAAACTGTGCAAAAGGAACTGCGTCTACTCTTAATTCTAGTACAGAGACTTAAATTCCTGGGCCTGATATTCAACTTGTTGAGTTACGTTTTGGGATAATACCATTTTCCCTAAAACTCAACTCACTGATTTGAATATCAGGCCCAGGAATTGAAGTATCTGTACTGGAATTAGATGAGACCTGGGCCAGTTGCTAATCCAACCATGATCTTTCAGTATTTTCATGGTAAGATGAAGATGTTTTTGTAGACAGCCAAAGATAAGCTGTAAGAGTAGCCATCACTTTGGTAAAAAATCTCAGTGCTGTAACTAGCCACACATTAGTAATGGTTTTGGAATTCAAAAGTAAGCTATTGGTAGTTCTGGCCATATAGGCACATGTAGACAAGTGTTTTTGATGATGCCATGGATTCTTTCAGTTCCATGGCTTCTATCACAGATTTGACTCCATTTTGAATTTTGATAGTTACTGATTTAGGGCCTTTAAATCCAAGACTGGATGAAATCCTCTGTCCTTTTTTTGGAACAATGAAAAGATTGGAATAAAACATTTTGAACCTTTGTTCTCTTGGTACTGGAATCACCACTCTGTACATAAAACATTAGTGAATCATTAAATGGAATACCTCCTGAAGGTTCTTGTCTTTGGGTTCCCTGTACATGAAGAAATATGATGGAGGGAGAGTGGTGAAGGACATCCTGTATCCTTCTTTAATACTTGAAGTACCCATTCATCTGTAATGGAGTTCCTCCACTGTAGAATATAGAATATGAATCTTCCTCCTAGTGGAGGATCTATGTGAGTCTCTGAACTTGCACCTTCATGTTGTGGTAAACTTGGGCTCATATGGTTTGAGTACATTTTTATTCTGGGCCCAGTTAGATGTAGATTTACCTCCATAGAGAGAGGGCTTTACTGACATATTAGATGCTGAGTGTCGGGATGTACTTTGATAGTCACTTTTAGAAAGCTATGCTGAGCTTCTCTTTTTGAAATGAAACCTGTGAGGTAAAAGAGCAATTTTGCCTCCTGTGACTTGACTGACAGTTGTTTTCAGTTCTGAATCGCATAACAGTGAGCCTGTGAATGTTAGGGATACTAATGCTTTCTTGGAGCAGAATCTTCATTACATATTTTGAGCCATATGGTACTAGGAGCAGCAATTGTGTTAGTGGAGTACTTTGCTGCCATTTTGGCTATCTATAAAGCTGTCTCCCCATTATAACTTGTGGCCTCTTGTGGGAACCCTAATAAAGGAATAGTAACTTCATTTTGGCATTGTCCTGAATGGCATGTAAAATTTGATTTTGCCAGGTCTCCATTGCTTTGCATGCCCAATGCCAAAATATATTAACAGCAGCACAGATGAGGAGGTGGAGGAGGGATTCCCACCAACTACCCCACTTGAGACCACTGCTATGAGTAACAAGTAATGTGTGTCAATAATCTGAGAAGGAAGATAGAGATTTGACACAAACATGACAATAGTAAAAACTATATACATACACAAATCACTCCATACCAGCTGGTCCCCCACCATCACCACTAGAATACACATCTGCCACATTTTTATTACTTGACATCAACATGATGAATATGTGCCAGTGTCACATAAGCAGGAAGTTAGTGTTGTGGGCAAAAGACAAATGCATTCTTTTTCAAGGCATATGTTGCTGTAGGACTCACAACTTTGACTTTCAGACACTTATTTCTAAACTACAGCCCTCAGAAGAAGCAGTATTGCAGTGGGAAATGTAATACCTATAGGAAATATAGGTGGAAAATGTGTTAAAATAGGCAAGTGTTTTGCGAAAAGTCATGCACAGCATTTTTCACAATTTTCGCCCACCCCTACTCCTGAGCTAAGCTGAGACTGAGGTAGACTGATACTTGATGGGACAGAGTAATTTGTAGAGAAAGATTTGTAGGAGTTAGACCTCTGTTAGGCCCAAGCCCTGAGGAAACCTTGATTTGTAGGACTTAGACCTATTACTAATGACACAAGCCCTGAGGAAACATTGACTGAAATATGGCCAACATACAAGTGCAAGCTAGTCGGAATATGACCATCGTCCAAGTGAAGGTAGTCGGAATATGACTGACACGCAGATGAAGGCAGTAGAAACAATGCCAACACAAGAAACTGTATCAGTGGTGGGTAAGTTGAATCAAGACTGACACTCAGTTAAGGATTAGTATGAATAAGACCGACACAAAGAACCACACAAGCAGTAAGTAAGTTGGACTAAGACCAACACATAAAAGGCTGCAAGGGCAAACCGGTCATAGCGGCTCAGCAGGCTTCAAAGAGTGGTGTTTAGGCCTCAAGGACCTTCACCAATGGTGAAAGTGGAAAACCCAGGGCAAGCCATGGTCATACATGAATTATCAGACTAAAGTGCAGTACCAAAGGAAGAAGAAATTGAACTCAGGAGGCAAGGAAATAGGTCAAACAGGATAATCAGAACTACAATACAAAAATGACTCCACGGTGTAGAGTTTCTTGTTTATACAGAGGTTTAAAATATACCCAAGTAGCATTTTTCCCATGTGTCTCACAGATTGGAGTCAGTGAGCAATGCAGCTTTATGCTGCGAGGGCTTAGTTTGCCGATGTAGGAAGTATTGCCAGCAACCTAGTATCCAGACAAGCACAGTGAAGATTGTGGTTTTAAATTGTGAGGGATCAGAATAGCACTCCTACAATGTGATCCATTGAGATTGAAGTGAATGGCAACAGTATCAAAGGCACTCTGAAAGCTCATCAATATACTATACTATACTCGCTAGAAACAGTAGAAGGCTACATTATACTTATAACAACATGTTAGCCAACTAAGCACACTGAACAGGAATCTTAAGGTGAAAGACAAGTTCTGTATAGCCCAGTGAGAATATGGTCTAAAACCGTGAGGGATCAGAACAGTTCACTTATAGAGCCTCACCGTGAAACGATAAAAGGATCTGTTCAGCATGTGCAATCTGTAACTACTATATAGCTAGTAATAATCAAATCCCAGAGTAGCTTCAAAAAATTGCCAAACTCCCTGTATGTTTAAAAAACAGGACATCATTAACAGGATACACATAATAGGAAAGCTATCAGGAGCTAACCAGTAGCTTAAATAAAAATAAGGGTTAATGTTTAAAAGGATTAAGAGCTCGATCCAAATGTTGGCATAGGCAGAAAAAACTGGCGACAATGGTTTTGAAAGCCAAGTAAGCGATGCAAATGTTCTGACAACTAAGAACGAACATCTGTTTTGAAAACATGACGCTCATCAAAATAACGCCCATTGAGGCCAACGTAAAAGATAACCCCAGAGCCATTAAAATGTTTTCGATAGGGGCAACGAGAGTTAAATTGCAACATTTATCGGCAGAAAGTTGACCCATTTTAATCAGCTGTACACCACACAACTCAGTAAAAACCTCCGTTGGAGAAAACAAAACAGAGAAGCAGTTCAGACAAGTACATAACCCAAGCATACAGAGGTCAAATATTAACCCCTGCAATGCCAAGCAAATACATCAACAAGGCCTAGACCAGTGGTTCACAATCCTTCAATCCAAGACACCCCTAACATGCAATCTGAATGTTCCAGGGCACCCCTTTAAGTCACAAGGAAATTCCCAACAAGAAATTAACATATGGTTATCGTTAGGTCTCACAGTGTCAATGGCAATGAGGAGAATATAGTGCATAAAATGTCCCATACACACACATCCCCAAAAAATGTGTAAAATGAATGGTATTAATGCAGAAAATAGCATCATGGGAAAAGTGAGTCACCCTGAGCTGGTGCACATGACATACCAACATGCCATGACACCCTGGTTGCGAACCACTGGCCTACAACATACAAACAAGTCGCAGACAAACAAGAATCCAGCAACTGCATAGGGACAGGGGGAACAGAAAGCAGCACAACATAAGTCATCACAATACACCCTGGAACAACAGGGGTTAACACACAACACAACATGCACACCTGTCACTCAAAAACAAATCAATCTCACCTATGTAACCTCAGCAGCCAATGGAGACAAAACACACTTGTGACAGGTACATACCAATTACCACTAATCACAACACCAACCACAGACACACTAGCAAACAATTACCTGGATAACACACACCTTACCATTGGTCTTTTATGACCACAAGGTTGACAGTCCACCCTCCTCAGATGTGGTATGAGAGAGAGAGAGAGACTGACAGAGAGACAAATCAACAGAAGTATGTTCACATATTTACACTTGAGAAGACAGCGGAAGCGAAGGCGCGAGAGGGCTAGGGCTCACCATCCTCCTCCAAGCACCCCTGTTCAACAGCCTTCACCTGCTGCAAGTGTTGATGCTCTGGCTGAAGAGCCATTTAGAAGACTATCCCCACCTGGAGGACAGCGCCTGCTAGCAGCATCCGAGCTGACACAACAGGACACTGAAGTCAGGGACCGCTACAGATTGACAACAGACAGCATCACACACCTATATGAGGCCATAAAGGATGACATAGACCCCGTTTACAGTGCAAGCCATGCCCCATCAGGATTGCAGAAGCTAATGTGTGCCATTCATTTCATGGCAAGTGGATCATTCCAATCCACAGAAGGATTCCAGCCATGCAATTGAGCCGGATTGGATGCAAGAGTTTAAGGCCACTACTATAGACCAGAGGTCTACCTTACAACTTCTTCCATCCCAGTTGCAGGTGGTCTTCCAGTCTTGGCAGCCCTCTACTCCCATCAGGTCTTACCTGCCAAAACAGCAGGGTGTACCTGATGTGTCTGACTCCTCTGATGAGATGTTATTGGTGGATCCTGATGAGGGGGAATGTTCTGTGGTGGTCTCTTCCCAATTATTTGGGGACCCCTTTGAGGCTGATCCTGATCCTTCCTCTGAAGACCCTGATCAGGGAGTTGTTGAACACCCTAAACATTCCCTTAATTCAAGAGGCTCCTGTTGACCCTTCTGATGTGTTCCAGGAACCTAAGAAGCAGTCTACCGGTTTCCCTCCCAACCCTACTCTTAACTGGTTGGTCACGTATGAGTGGAAAGCTCCTGACAAGAAGCCTTCTGTCTCTAAAAAGTTTGCTAAGCTGTACCCCTTTTCTTATGTGGCGTTGGCTCAATGGGTTCATCCACCCAAGGTGGATTCTCCAGTCTCTAGGCTTTCCAAGTCCACCACCTTGCCTGTGGCAGATGCTTCTGTTCTCAAGTATTGGACTAACAGGAAGCTTGAGACATCCCTGAAGTCCATTTTTACTACAGCTGACACTTCATTGCGTCCGGCATTTGCTGCTGCTTGGGTGAACAGAGCTATTGCTGTTTGGACTGAACAGCTGACTCTGGCTGTGCACCTACTGTTGACATGTTGCACCTTCTCGCCAACATCTCTAAGGCTCAGCATTATGTTTCTGCTGCCATATTTGATGCCATCTGCTTGGTGGCTAGGGTTTCTACCATGTCTGTGGTTGCTAGATGAGCTCTTTGGCTCAAGATCTGGTCGCGGACACTGCCTCTAAGAAGGCCTTGCTTTCCTTGTCTTTTCAGGGTTCTTCTTTGTTTGGGCCGGAAATTAAGGACATTATTAGTGAGGACACCAGGGGAAGATTACCCACCTGTCCTTGGTTCCTAGGAAGAAGCCTCCCGTGAAGCCTCGTCCCTTTCAGGCTGAGGCTCGCCCCAAGACCCAGGGGGTTCCTCAGGCTGCGTGCACCTTCTCCAAGCCCAAACAGCAATGGAGGCCTAAGCAGTCCTCCACCAAGCCCAAGGGCTCCAAACCACCTTCGGCATGACTCACCGAACCCCAGTCTCCACGAGCCAGTAGGTGGTCATTTGCACCACTTCCTCAGTGTCTGGACGGACATCGTGGGTGATCTGTGGGTTTTGTGGGTTGTATCGGAAGGATATAGGATCCCTTTCATCTCTCTTCCTCCATTCCGGTTTTTCCTTTCTCTCACTCCTCAGGAAACAGAAAAGCGCCATCTGTTCCAAGGAGCTATCCAGACCCTTGTGGACAAGGAGGTTCTGGAACAGGTTCCGGCACTGGAAATCGGGTTGGGATTTTACTCCAACCTCTTTGTGGTGTCCAAGAAAGATGGCGGCTGCGGTCCAATTTTGGGCCTCAAGGACCTCAACGACTTTGTGGACAAGTCTCGCTATCACCAGGAGTGATGAGTGATCACGGCCATGTCTCAGGAGGAATTCCTCTCTTTGGATCTTCAGGATGCATACCTGCACATTACCATTTATCCAGAGAGTTGGTGGTATCTCAGGCTTGCCTGCGACCAAGGGCATTTTTAGTTTTCTGCTCTCCCCTTTGGTCTGACTACCGCTCCATAGGTCTTCAATCAAGTCCTGGGGGTGTTAATGGCTGTACTCCACAGAGACAGCATCAGAGTCATTCCATACATGGACATCTTACTTCTGAAGGCCTCCTCTCCGGATATCCTTCAGCAGCATGTACAGGACTGTATTCATGCGTTGACCCATCATGGCTGGATCTTCAACATGGACAAGTCGGATCTCGTACCATCCCAGAGACTAGTCTATCTGGGGCTCCTCTTCAACACCCGACGGGGTATGGTGTTTCTCATGGAAGAGGTAGCTCAACAGATCGTCCGCATGGTTTTGGCAGTTCTGGCTCTCGATCCAGTTGCAGCCAAGAACTGACCTCCCTGGTGGGGAAGTTCATTTCTACCGTGGAAGCAGTTCCGTTGCCATGGCTCACACCAGGGAACTCCAGAGGTTTATGATCCAGGCGTGCAGGGGACAACTGGATCTACTGAGGATGTCAGTATCTCTTCCACTTTATGTGGAGCTGAGTTTGTCATGGTGGCTACACCTTCCCAAGCTGCTGAAGGGCAGACCCTTCCTGGTCTCCTTCTGGACGACTGTGACGATGTATGCCAGCCTCTCCTGCTGGGGAGCGGTCATGGATCACAGAAATGCCGGTGGTCTCCGGAGGAATCTCTCCTTCCTATCAATGTGTTGGAGCTTCGGGCAATATTTCATGCCCTTCGCCATTGGACGCATCATCTGCAGGACTGCCCGGTCAGAGTCCAGTCTGACAACACCATGGCCGTGGCCTACATGAACAAGTAAGGTGGCACAAGAAGTCTCGCAGCTTGGTTGGAGGTCAAAGCTATTTTAACCTGGGCAGAAGGACATGTCCGCGGTTTATATTCCCAGCATAGACAACGTGCTAGCAGACTTCATAAGTCGACACACAGTAGACAGTGGAGAGTGGGAACTGAATCAAGAAGTGTTCAACCTTATTGTTTGGAAGCTGGGACTTACTTGCATCGATCTGATGGCAACAAGCCACAATCGAAAGGTTCTGTTCACGCTGGGGGACCCTCTAGCTCTGGCAGTGGATGCCATGTCGATACCATGGCACTTCCCTATGGCATACATCTTTCCTCCCATTCCCATGCTACACAGTGTGTTGCAGAAACTGCGTCTGGAGGGATCTCCAGTCATTGTGATTGCTTCGTACTGGCCTCGTCAGGCTTGGTTTCAGGAGATCCTGGATTTCTCGGTGCTGGAGCCTTTTCGGCTCCCCCACCGTCCGGATCTCCTCCTTCAACAATATTTGTGGAAGGAGGTTGTGGATTGTCTGGGTTTGACAGCATGGAAATTTAAACCTCAGTTCTGAAGAGGAAGATTTTCTCTTCTGGCATGGTGCCCATAAACCTGTTTCCTCCAAGGTCCACCACAGAGTCTGGTCTACCTTTCTCTCTTGGCATGCTGATAGGGATCTTTCTCAGGACTGTGATCTCCCTACGGTCCTGTCCTTTCTGCAGGATGGGATGGACAAGGGTCCCAGTCAGAGTTCCCTTAAGGTTCAGACTTATGCTCTCTCTGTCTTCTTTCAGAGACGTATCGCAATTCTTCCTGGTGTCAAGGTCTTCCTCCAGGATGTTGCTCACACTCGTCCTGCCTTTAAGAGCCCTACTTCTCAGTGGGATCTTAATTTAGTCTTGGGCGTCCTTCAGTGCCCTCCCTTTGAGTCCTTGGCTACTATTCCCTTGCACATGCTGACTTGGAAAATGGCTTTTCTCCTGGCGATTGTGTCTGTTCGCCGTGTCGCAGAGTTGCAGGCCCTGTCTTGTAAACCACCCTTTTTGTTGTTTCACAAAGACAAGGCGGTTCTTCGCACCTCTCGGTAGTTTCTTCTGAAGGTAGTATTGGAATTCCACATTAATCAGAAAATTGTGGTGCCCTCGTTCTGTCCTGACCTTGCCTCTGACAAGGAAAGGGATCGTCACTTGTTGGATGTCGTGAGGTATCTCAAGTTTTATGTACACCACACTGAGTCTATTCGCCAGTCTGACACCTTGGTCGTCATTTCTGAGGGGCCCAGGGCAGGGAGGCCGGCATACAAGGTGACGATTGTGTCTTGGATTAAGTCTACTATTCGTAAGGGTTACGAGTTATGGAAGAAGCTGGTTCCCGTTCAGGTTTCACCTCATTCCACCAGATCCACTGGGGCTTCTTGTATGTACAAGAACCAACGCCTCAGCTGTTAGTTGTGGAAGGCCGCCTCTTGGTCGTCTGTGCACACTTTTTCAAAGCACTACCGTGTGGAAGTTATGGCGTTGGCTGATGCCACCTTGGAAAGGAAGATCCTGAAGGCAGTTTTGTCTGTCTAGGTTCTCCTTTCATCTCTTCAGTGCTCCTTCACTTTTGAGCCTGGTTGGCTCGAGTTCAGCGTTCTTGTTGAGCTGTTTATGATCTGATGGTTCATATAGGCTCTGGTGACTTTGGGGCCCTGCGCCTGGTCCTTGCCTTACGTCTTGCCCCTGGTAAACTCAATGCTGGACATCTCAATGTACCAGTAACCTATATTGGATGATAGAGAAAAGAGGATTTTAGTCTTACCTGTTAAATCCTTTTCTCTTAGTCCATATTGGTTACTGGTCTCCCACCCTGTCAAGGGACCTGGCTTGGTTCTCCTATGACTGAACGTTGGGAGCCCTGTCGGGTTCATGCTCACAGTCTTCTTCTCCCTTCTTACTACCTCGTCCCTAGTTAGTGTCACAAGTCTTTCTGGAGAGAGGGGGCTAGCTGCAGCTAAGGAGAGGAGGTAGGATCCACCCAGCATTCTCTTCAAGAGTTGTTCCTGCCTACTTAAAGGGGTGGTTGCCTACCCAATGTACTAGTAACCTATATTGACTGAGAGAAAAGGATTTAACAGGTAAGGCTAAAATCCTCTTATCTTTGCCTCAAACATGATGGTGTGCATTGTTTTTGTGCTGTGAATGATGCAGTTGTAGACAGTATGGAGGGGGTTCAACAGGGACTTGACCATTACCATTCAGGCTGGGTTTGTCAAGAATTCCGTCCTTGTTTGAAGCCCCTCCAAGCTGTGTTGCTGGATTTGTGATGTGGAATGCTGACCAGATGTTCAGGTGTCACAGTTTTGGCCTATGTATGGTAGTTGTCAAAATTTGTGTGATGTGTATGTAGGCCTTGATGCACTTACCAGTGGTCTGGAGGCTTCTTTCATCCCCGGTGTCGCTCCATCCTGAGATCCCCTGCACTGCTGTCACGGACATGATCCTGCGCAACGCTCCCTCCCACTCTGTGTAGTCCATGCACAGGGGTGGGCCACCACCTATGCTGACAGCATGCACGACCTCCTGTCCCATCTTCTTCTTCACTTTAGCCTTGCAGTACTTCCACCTATTTTTTTTATTGGTTCCGGCGAATGGCTGCAGCTGGACACTGAGTTTACAGCAGCCAGGACATCCCCCTATGCCAACGACCTTCCCCCTGGGGAAGAGGATCCTCTCCCTCTCTATTATGGCCTCCACTAGTTCTCTTCCTCTGTATATTTTTGGTCCCTCTCCTCCTCCTCACCCTCCAGAAGTTCTTTGAGAGCCTTGGCTCTCAGGCCCTGCCTGCACTTGGTGCTCCCCATGATGTACCCCTAGTCCCACTGCCAGCTTTTGCCCTGCACTCTGTGTGCCTCCTCTGGTGTGGCTCCCCCTCCTCCCCAGGGCTGTCCCTTACCTACTCTGACCGGGGATGCCCACCTGCTCTTCTTCCTTCTCTCCATTTCACTCACACTCAGGCCCTCACACTCACTCTCTGTCACTCACTTGCACTCACAGACTCACACTGTCAAAACAAAATATAAAAGTGTATGTGGGATATAAAAAAAAGTGTAATGTGTGTCGCTTTATGGTGTTCTGATACTCTCCAACTCCTTCTTACTGTATGTGTTCTTCTCTCTGTCACTAGTCTCCACGCCTGGGTCCTGTGCTCTAGCTCATGGAACTTGATACAAGTGCATAGTTTCTTTTGGGTATATATATAGGTTATTCAACTGAACTGATACTTTGGGGTGCTGTGATTGGCTGGGTGTAACGGTTTTCTGACACTCAGACCAGGGTATGAAGTAAAAACACAGTTTTATTGAAACAGAAAGTAAAACAATGCCCCTAAGGGCCAGCACAGGAATAGCAGTAATGGCAGTATTGACAAAGTGAATGCACACAATGGTAGCAATAGGTGCTATGTATAGATGGGGAATATCCCCCAAGGGGTTAACATGTGCAATAGGAGAGATATAATCAAGATTGGCCAACGCCCGGGATAAATAGCAGTCTCTGGAACACAGTCTCTCAGTGACTGGATAGGAGTAAAGTGTCTGCACTGAATTCACTCTCAAGTTGGTACAGGAATGCGCCCCAATGCCCAGAGCTGAGCCGATACCACCACCGTGGGCTTCAGAGGAATGCTATTGCCAACGCTGAAGTAATCAGAACCAGAATCGCCCTTAACTGGAAATAGTAGTAACCCTGCGTGTGCCAATTGGATTGTGCCCTGACACCCCTTGGGTGCTTATACTGACGGTTACTGCACAAGCTGTAATAGAGCCGGGGCACTGGGAAGTGCAGTGGATAATGTACCTTCTAGCGTATGTAGGCAGGAGCCAGAACACCCCTCTGGTGCCGTTCTTAATGTTCACAGTAGGAGCTAACAGACTACCAGACTTCGAACACCGAGCTGACAGGGCTCTGAGGGAGGATGCTAGGCAGTAATATAGGTACTCAGAGTAGAGGCTCAAATCAGTAACCGTCTGCTTGGCAAGTGATATAGGAGGCACGAGACCAGAGACTACAGGCACTGCAAGGGTTAAGTAGTTCTGTACTGGAGCGAGCACCTAGGCAACCAGCAGAAGGCAAAGCAACCTCAGGCTACAGCTAGCTGATAATGAGAGGAATAGTGAGTCGCATAAACAGTTCAGAATGTCGCCAGAGCGACCGGAATGATACAGGAACACCGGAACAGCAGGCAGGACCGGAACGGCAACCAGAACAGGATCAGCACTGCAGCAGACACCACAGCCGAAGAACAAATCAATCACGGAGCAGGATCACCAGCCAGAACCGGGTCGAATCAAGGAGCAGGATCATCAGCCAGAACCGGGTCGAATCACGGAGCAGGGTCGTCAGCCAGAACCGGGTCGAATCACGGAGCAGGGTCGTCAGCCAGAACTGGGTCAAATCACGGAGCAGGAACAGGAGAAGAGTCAGACAAGCCGGGTCGGTACACAGGAGACACTGGAATACAGCAACAAGGCGCAGCAACTGACAAGTGCCCAAACTGCAGCAACTGACAACTGACAAGTGCTCAAAGGGCAACTGACAAGTGCTCAAACTGCAGCATATAAAGGCACATCCTGGGCGGGCCAATCAGCCTCCTCCAATGCACGGGCAAATCAGACCAGATTGACAGAAATTCACGGGAACCGTGATACTGGGGCACAAGGTAGCATCGGACATTCGCTTCTCTCTTTGATTGGGACATATCGCATGTTCTTTATCATGTTTTTTGCAACGGTGATGAGGTCAGATTTTAGGTGACGCAGGCTTTTGTGTTTCCATGTATTTTGTAGGTCGTCGCCAGTTTCTGGGTCACAGAGATTTGAATCTCACATTACCTAATCTTGGTTAACTCACGACGTTGGTTTTAACTCCAACATTTGGAACGAGCCCTAAATCTGTAGCCCTCAAGATTATCAAATAATATACAGTTGTACTAAAGTGCTATAAACAGAAGGACCCGGATTGTCAGTTTGATTTGTGACAATATAAACACACTTAATCCTATGACCACTTAATGGCAATACAAGTACAATTTAGAGCCGGTAAATTAAACTGGTCAAATAAAAACAGGCATACTCAGTCTGAGGACTAGGGATGGGCGAAACACTTTGCCTCAAACTGAAATCTGCGAATGATGGCACTTCCCACTTGGCGAATAATTTCCCGTGAAAAGTTCAGATTTTCCTGTTTTTTCACCTATCTCAATCCATTGAACTCAATGGGAGATTTGAATTTACACACAAAACAAATATTATTTTATTTCCCAAAGGCATAGTATAAAAGGGGTATGAGGGTGCCTTTGTTGGTGGGGTGTGGGGAAAGAATCAGTTGAACAGGGAATGTTTTTGGGTGGTTTGTTTACTGGGATTGGGGGGGCAGTTAATAAAAAATAAATCCAAAATGCAAATAAAAAAACCCATAAGACATTGTATAAAAGGGGTCTGAGGTGGGTACCTGTGTTGGCTGGTAGAGTCTGGGGAATGAATCAGTTGAACAAGGAATTTGTTATGGGGGGGTTCTTGACTGGTACTGGGGGGACAGTTAAAAAAATAAATAAAATAAGAAATTTGTATGTAAAGTGATACAGGCAAGGACCCCATGATATAAGTTGCCACTGGGGTGGACTTATACCTGATAGAGTATTTTGTAGGTGACGATTTGTTAGATTTCCTGTTAGAAGCCCTAGCCGTGAGGAAACATTGATTTGTAGGACTTGAAACAATCCCCCCCCCAATTTTTTTTTTAAGGACTATGATTTTATTTATTTATTTTTTTATTTTATTTTATTTTTTTTAAATACCCTACTGGCCTTGTGCCAGCAGGTGATGTCCTGTTGGCCAGTGGCCCTGGCCATTGTCAAATGCCCTGATATAGATGCTGAATTTGCGACTGATGATCTTGCTGCTGAGTTGTTTAAGCAGCAGGATGATTAGACAGCAGACAGGGAATGGGATCAACAACAGCAGTAACATGGATGATGAAGGTTCCCCTTGCCGCCCACGACTAGCTCCAGTGATGTTCCTGAATCAGTATCAGCACAATAAGTAGCCCCCAGTCTATGTGGAGAAAAGAAGTTGGCCAATAATTCTTCTCCACCTGCCCCTCCTCCAAAATCATGGGTGTGTTGTTATTAGAATATACATTTTTACCTTGAGAGCAGGAACTATGGCTCTCATCCGCAACTGCAATGTGCATAAATTAATTTTTATTGATTTGCAAAGCAGGGGTGGGAGGTACATTTCTGATTTTGAATTTCTTGCTGTATTTTATTTATTAATTTTAAGCACTTCTTGAATGCATATGAAGTTATATATAAAACAATTTTTTCTGTAGTGTAATATTGCTTTATTTAATTTGATATGCATTTTTCAGTATTGTGTTTTTAGACTTATTGGCATTTGAATTAAAATATACTTTAAATAAGTAAAGTTATTTAAACAATGGCAAACACTTAGAATTTGCCTCTCCATACTTATCTGTATAACCTGAAGTCTTTGTATGGCTTTGGCATTCAGTGTCCATGTTTCACAGCTATATGTAAGGACTAGGAGAGGACACAGATATGGGTGCCCAATATAAATGAGAAAACCTTTTGCTGCAAAGTGAAAATATCTTTTTTCAACACCCTATCAGAGTATTAAACAGATGGAGGATAGAGTTCATTCATCCTAAAAACACGAATTATCCCTACCCATGAAATATGGATTTTGAATCCTGACTCTCCTTTCAATCTACTGACAATCCTGTCCTCCTTCTGGTTGACTTTAACTGTCATATTGATGACCCCTCTGTCCTCTGGGCTTCACATCTTCTTGAGATAACTTCCTCACTTGATCTCCAGCAGTGGACTGACTGTGCCACTCACAAAGCCTGTCACTGTCTGGATCTTGTCTTTAATAAGAGCCTGGATCTTTTCCCTTTCACAGATTCCCCATTCCTTCTACCAGACTTCCATTTTATATCCTTCTCTCTCTCCCACTCTGCCCATTCCCCCATCACTCCACCAACAGATTTATAAGGAATACTGGCTTGCTTGAACTCCCTGGGATGAGTACCACACTTACCACCAACCTTTCCTCCTAGAGCTCAATCTTACCCTCCGCAATTGATTACTTTGACCCTCTGAAACTACAGTGGATTTATTAAGTCAATCAACGATGCTGGCTTAACTCCCACACCCTCTTCCTACATTCTTGCACTAACTGCTTAATGTCTCTGGAGGAAACCTCGCTCACATTCAGATTTCATCCACTTTAAATTTCTACTCTTGCCTACATTCTGGCTTATCTAAGATTAAAAGGAATACTACACCACATTAATCTACAAAAACAAATCTAACCCTTGCTGTCTCTTTTGCAGTGTTTGACTCCTTGCTTATTCCTTCCACAGCTTCCTCTCACTCGATACATTCATCACAAACTTTTGGTGAGCACTTCAAAGACAAGGTGGAATCTACTCAAAAACAGATTCCTTGTTATGGACCAAGAACCAGACGGGACACAAAAAGGTAAAATGCAAAACCCCTTTATTAAAGTAACAAATAAATAAACAAAACAGAATCGTGATCCAGGAGCATAAACCAAAGGACAAGCCAGGGTCAGGAACCAGGACAGGTACTCAGCCAAGCCAGAGTCAGGAGCACAGAAGTCCACAAAGTCAGGAACAAGCCAGTGTGTCTGGAGCCAGAAGGGTCATCAAAGGAAGCCAGGCCATACACGGATAAACAGGAGCTCAGTAGAATCACAGCAGTCAACAACAAACACAAGGACAATGGGGAAGTGAGCCAAGCTGCTTTACATACCCTGAGAGGGTTGGCTGATAACAGTCAGGTGAGCAATCAGAGAGGTCAGCTGATCAGCCTGAGCCAGAAACTCAGAAGACAGCAGCAGTGGATAGCAGAGCACTAGATTATCTCAGACATCAGAATCAATGGGCAGAGTTAAGCTGCTCCGCAAAACCTTGACATTCTTACTATTCCATCAGTCTATGAACTCTCTCCCCAAACCCCCTTCATCATATTCTGACTATTTTACTCCTGTAACAGAGGCAGATGTTTCTCAACTCCTCCTGTCCACCTACCTCACTACCTGCCTCTTGGACACTATGCCCTCCCACTTACTCAAACCACTTGCGCCAGTTCTTAATCCTATATTAACAAACATTTTTAACACTTCTTTCTCCACAGGCACCTTTCCTTCTTCATTCAAACAGGCACAAATTAAACCCCCTACACAAGTAGGCTAACCTCAACCCCTCCTGTCTCCCTTCGACCAGTCTCCCTTCCACCTCTTACTTCAAAACTCTTAGAATGCCTTGCCGTCTTCCAAATCTCTTGACTCTAACAATCTTTTGGACCCTTTGCAGCTCTCTGTAGAATGGCTAATGATCTCCAGACTGCAAAATCCAAAGACCATTTCTCTATACTTGCACTACTCGACTTATCCTCTGCCTTTGTGTCACGGTTTGTTTTGACTCTCTTAAGATAAAAACACAACTTTATTGAAAGTTGAAAGAATACCCTCACGGGTTTGACAATACACATATATTTCAACACGTAATTAGTACAAAGCAATGGTGAACAGTGGTATGGTGAATAATACTAGAGAGGCTCTACCGGCCTTGCCAATACCGGGTAAGGCAGCCTAGAATAGGCACAATAAGGAATTAGGCTCTACCGGCCTTACCAATATACTGGGCAAGGCAGCCTGGAGACTGGTACAACTAGAGAGAAGACTCTACCGGCCCTCCCAATATACCAGGCAAGGCAGCCAGGAGACTGGTACAACAAGAGAGAGAAGGCTATACCGGCCCTACCAATATACCGGGCAAGGCAGCCAGGAGACTGGTACATGAAAGAGAAGGCTCTACCGACCCTGCCAATATACTGGGCAAGGCAGCCAGGAAACTGGTATAACGAGAGAGAAGGCTCTACCGGCCCTGTCAGTATACCGGGCAAGGCAGCCTTGGGCCAAGAGGCGAAAATTACTGGTGCAAGAGCAAAGTGGCCTCAGCGACTGAGAAAAGGTGGAGCAAACCAGTCGCACAACTGGACTACACAGAGGCCTACCGGTGCGTATAGGTGTAGTGAGCAGCTGGTGAATTAGGAGCAAACCAGTACCCGCGTACTGGACTACACAATGACACTACCGGTGCTGTATGGGAAGCAGCACGCAACCGGAGATATATGGAGCAAACCAGTACCCGCATACTGGAGTACACATTGACACTACTGGTGCTGCAGGAGAAGCAGCAAGCAACCAGTGATATATGGAGCGAACCAGTACCCGCGTACTGGAATACACATAGACACTACAGGTGCTGTATGGGAGGAGACAAGAAGGCAGTGATATATGGAGCGAACCAGTACCCGCCTACTGGAGTACACATAGACACTACTGGTACTGTAGGAGAAGCGGTAAGCAACCGGTGATATATGGAGCGAACCAGTACCCGCGTACTGGAGTACACGTAATCACTACCGGTGCTGTAAGGGAACCGGCAAGCAACCGGTGATAGATGGAGCGAACCAGTACCCGCGTACTGGAGTACACAATGACACTACCGGTGCTGTATGGGAAGCAGCAAGCAACCGGTGATAGATGGAGCGAACCAGTACCCGCGTACTGGAGTACACAATGACACTACCGGTGCTGTATGGGAAGCAGCAAGCAACCAGTGATAGATGGAGCGAACCAGTACCCGCGTACTGGAGTACACAATGACACTACTGGTGCTGTATGGGAAGCAGCAAGCAACCAGTGATAGATGGAGCGAACCAGTACCTGCGTACTGGAGTACACAATGATACTCAAGGATGAAAATGTCGCCCAGGCGACATGAGGACGGAAAATGCTGCACACTATCCAGAAGCAGGAACAAACAGCCAGGTCGGGACAGGAAGCTGGAACAGTAACGGCAGTCGACCGGATCAGCAACGGAAGCAAGAACGTCAGCCCAAACCGGATCAGGAACGGAGGCAGGAACCACTTCAGCAGAGGAGGCTGTCAGGCAGGTAAGTAGACGTAATCTGGAAGGTGGTGTATGCAGCAAAGGCCCAGAAAACTCAGGAACAGGATGCAGGTGACTATAGACATAGAGACACCACGAAAGGGCAACCACAGGGTGCCAGGACCCAGTGTATATAGGCAATACTGGGCGGATACAAGACAGGCAGCCAATGGAGAGCCTTCACAGATAACTGACAGGAAAAGGCAGCAATCACGGGCACCGTAATACTTTGACACAGTTAGCCATTCTCTTCTTGCTCAGATTTTCCACAATCATGGTTTCCGCAATCAAGCTGCTGCTACATGACTCTCCTCTTATCTTTCACAACTTTCTTTTTTGTGTCCTCTGGCAATAACATCTCCTCTACAGTCCCTCTGTCAGTGTGGGTGCATCAAGGCTCTGTTCTGGGTCTGCTACTTTTCTCTCTGTACATATTTTCAGTGGGTGAACTTATTAATTAATTTGGCTTCAAGTATCATCTATATCCTCCTAGATGACCCACCGTCATCTGAAGATAAACATGTCTAAAACCAAACTTTTCATTTTCCCTCCAAGATCTTGCCCAACATCCAGCTTCACCATTACAGTTGATGGAATTGACATTAATCTGGTCAGCTCAGCATGCTGCCTTGGGGCCATATTTGATTCCTTCTCCCCACACATCAACTTTGTGGCTAGAACATGTTGCTTCATTCTTTGCAACATTGTTAACATCCAGCTGTTCCTTTCCCAAAAACTACTAAAACTCTTGTCCATGACCTCATTCTGTCCCTCTTAGACAATTGCAATGTCCTACTAACTGGCCTCCTGGCTTTGCATCTATCCCCTATGCAATCTATCTTAAGCTCAGCTACAAAATCATCACAATCTCCCCAAAAACTGAACCTGCTCACATAATTCCTAGACATCTGACATGGCTTCCTATTCAGCAATGCATCACTTACAAAGTCCTTCTTCTTACATTTAAAGCTCCCCACACTGCTGCCCTTCCTTACATCTATTCCCTCATCTCTTCTTATGCTCCCTGCCACCTTCTTTGCTCAGCACACAATGCCTTTCTTGTTATTCCATCCATACCCTCCTCACTCTCCTGTCTCAAACCCATTTCACGCTCAACTCCTTACCTATGGAACACAGTACCTCTCTCCCTATGTCTAGAACAATCCCCCTCTGTCTATAAGTCTAACCTGAAATCATATCTTCTGGAACACTAGTACCATGCACTACCTTTTGGCAAACTCACCACTTGTAATCACAGCACCTGACAGCTTCATATCCTGTTGTCTGTCTCCTATTACCCATTTAGACTGGAAGCTCCTTGTGGCAGGGACCTTTCTCCTATTGTTTCTATTTCTGTGTCACTTATTTTATCCCTTTTATTTAGTGTAACATACTACTATTGTAAGGCACTCTTTACACTGCGTGGCACCATATAAATAAAAAAAAAAAAAAAAAAAAAATATATATATATATATATATATATATACACATACACTTGCAATTCTATTCAGTTTAGTTTTACCTTCAGTACTGGAATATTTACCAATATGTGTACTGTGAAAATTCTAAGCAATATCTGAATGTTCATGCTTATTGTTTCAAAACAGTGTAGTGCTCTCAAATTCACCCTTTGAGTAATCTATTGCTCTACATCTCAACAGAGGATTGATTTGTGTAGCTATTTATGTAGGTATACACTTAATATTTTATCTATACAGTATTGGCATTCATTTTATGAAGACTTTGTAGAATTAAATAATGTGAAGTAATAAAAAAGTAGATCCTGTAATAATGCTTAACTGTTTGAGAACTAAAGTGGTACACAATGCATTCAAAGGGTTAAATATACATTAAAAATACTGAAGTACATTTATATTCTCTTTTTATATTGAAAATAAAAATATATTATTAAGCATTACATTGATGATAGATCATTTTGAACCAGTGCTCACATCAACACATTAAATAAAAAAATAGATATCTTGCATCTTTAGGCACCGGTACCACAGCTATTTGGTGCCACCTTGTGGAAAAATGATCATTAAAGTGTATGAAATTACTTTAAATACAGATTAGAAATATTGAAATGTTTTTTCAGCTGTAAAATGAATGAGTTCTGAATGTGATTAAGTGATTTCTCTTCTCTGTTTTGTCACTGTAAAATAAACATGGCATTTCTCTTGCACAGAGTACTGTTTCATTTAAAATTTATTCTACTTTTTACTATTCATCTACTTATTTATTATTTTACTTTTGATAGGTACATGGGCGAAGATTGTTCTTCATGGACTCAACTGTAATAAAAAATTTTTGTAACCTTTGCTTCTTAATACCTAAAAGTATACCAACTTTACGAAATGCAGTGTATTTTGTCTTACAGTGCTCACATAAGATATATCTTGATGTACTACTATTCTTGCAGTGTGTTATACGTAATAACATACTGGTCCATAAAAATATTATCCCAACAGAAATGTTTATTTGTAGTATGTTTCAAGTATGTTTTGAGGAATATTAATGATGTTTTGAAACATATATATTAAAAATATATATTGCGCAGAATTTTTGGGAACTATTCAGCAAAGTCGCAAAAGCATGTAAAAATATAAATTTTTTTTAAATCCACTGACTTCGTTAAACTATTTTATAGCTATAAACATGGTCAGATGCTCAGAGAGAGAGAAAGAGAGAGAACGTTGTATCTTTCTTCATATGTTCTCTCTGGCTATAACCTTAAAAAAACATCATATTCACAGAGTATCCATGTAATAAGTACATTTTAAAGTGGAACTACCACCACTAAAAAACTTGACCTCCAATCCCCATCTGGTGACTAGCTGCTCAGTAGCACTAGTCGCCAGAATTATTACTTTGTTAAATAGAATTATCCATTGTTCCTGGGCTGACAGGCAGGATGGAGCTCAGACCTCTTTCCATAGTGACGTCTGCAGGCCTGAGCCGTCAGTCCCTTTTGGAGCTGAACGGCTCTTAGCAACACCACCTAGAGCCAGCTGGGACTGACAGAGCAGTTGTGCAGATGTCACTATTGAAAGATGTCTGCACTCCGTCCTGCCTGTCAGCCCGGTATCAATGGATGATTCTATTTAACAAGGTAATCATTCCGGTGACTAGTGCTACTGAGCAGCTAGTTGTCAGATGGGGAATTATTGGAGCTCAAGTTTTTTTAGCGGTGGTAGTTCCACTTTAATTAGAAATAGGTTGTAGCCACATGAGGTGACAATAATTACATGACAATACATCTAGGCACACAACAATTTCTTTATTTATATGGTCTTAATAAATTACAGACTAAATAGCACATTCACTATACAGCCCAAACATTTAAATTTCTGCAAATTTTACTTCAATAATTATCAATCTGAATGCACTTCAAAGGGTTAAACTCCCTTCATTTCACTCAGCAATAAATTGCAGACATGTCTTTGTAATACTTAATTTTAGTGCATATATGATTTGTCTGAAAATGTGTGGTTTCAGTGGAATGGATCAAAAAGAGAGGGAGTGTGTGGGTGGAGCTTTTTTGGATTTGGCGGGAATGGGGAATGCATTCTAGTAGGTGAAATACATATACAAATCAACAAAACACTTTTTTCAAAACCACAAATTTGGATGAATTTCAAATTTTCTGAAGCTCTTTGCTCAAATTAGCAAACGAATGACCTTCCATGCCAGCAGATAGGCTAGAGATGATTGCATAAAACGAAATATTTTGTTTTTTGAAGTTTAAAGGGCATTTTGGTGGCATATAAGCAAGATGTTACTCTTATAGATATTAGCATTTTTGCTACTGTTTAGTTGCCTAGTTATTGTGCTATGAAGTGTTTTAACATTTACTCATAAATATTAAAAGATGTCAGTTTGGTAGCAGACATTATGACTTTCATTCATGTATTACTTCCATAAATTCTCAATTTTTATTGAATCATATCTCAACATTATAAAAATCTCTAAATATTCTTAGCAAAAATAAATTAAATTATCAGCCATTCCAGTCTTTATACCATTGCACAACATCTTTAACCAAATATATTTATGGTAGATTCAAATAAATCTGATAATTATAGTATAGAAGTATTAAAAATAATAGTGAAAGGAGAAATCAAACACTTCTCATTTGCTTCAGTGCTACTATGAACCACCTATCCTACTATTTATTCTGAAACTGATACAGAATTCTTCTGTGTCCACATAACTACACTATTTACATAAAGGCTATGGCTGCATGCACAAAGACAAAAGCAGAGCAACCACTATGTAGTGTTGTATATTTACAGAATAATATGAAAAGGCTCAAACGAAGGTAAATATCGTCCTGCATCTCATGCACCTGCAATGGATGCACCCAGGCTTGCTTACAAGTACAAGGGTTTTGTTTAAAGATGGTATAACCAGATGTGGTTGTAGTCCATCTTTGCCAGTTCCTGGTACACAGTTACTATGATATACTGCTACTAATCTTCATAATTCATCAGCAAGTGATATAAACTTAGCTCCAGTATAACTGGTATCTATTTAACTCAGCTGCTATGCATCTTTCACATAACTAGCATCTGTGTATCCTCATGCCAGTCTCTTATGGGTGTGAAAAAGTTCAAGACCTCAATAGTTCAAGAAACTTTGTGATATAGGCTTGTGTCAGTATCAGTGTGTTGCAGACTGCTTTACCACACCTGGGGTTTATAGCCGATTTCAGGAAACTTTATTTCTTCTCAATGTTGTTTGCTGGTTTGCCTATAATTGCAGATATAACTGAATTTCAAGAACAATATGAATTCCATCTTAAGCAAAAGTGTACATATTCATTTACTTATATAAAATGTAGATACTGTGTAACTCTGTATAGGAATATTATTTTCAATACATAGGGAGTGCATCCAATAACTTGCAGTAGAAAATGTATTTGTTTCATCTGTCATTTATTTATTCATTAAAAAATGCTAAGGCTCTTGCATTATTTTATTTATATCATTAATACTTTGCTGTTTTCAATGGTTTTATTCAAATGCTGTTATTCCAGGTTTATATTTATTTTAGGTTGTAAAAACATTATACTTCTTAAATTTCATGTTTCATATTTTATTTGCAATGAATATCTTTGCTGGACCAGCATTTCTCTTGTACAATAGGTATAGTATAACCACTGAAAGGGCATTTCTAACAAATGAACAGAAAGTGGAGTGGCAAGCATAAAAAAATCAATTAAATAGATCAATACACTTTAGTTAGGTTATCAAAGACATCTAAGTAATTAAATAGAATTAGATACAAATAAAACACCCTACACCAAGATGCTTTTTAAGTTTATTTCCCTAATAAAGGAGCATACAAAAATGTATAATGACAGACAATGTGAGAGCAGTAGAAACACTACAATGAAGGCAAAAATCAATGAGGTGGAAAAATGAGGGAACAAAGATTGGATTTCATAGCTAAATTATTCTGTTGGATTTCACATCTTGATATTATATTGAAATTTTATGTGCATACAAATTGTATTTCATGGCAGCATTAAAAGGTAGCTTTTTCAGTGCACTTCGTGGGGAATTAGACATGCAAATCCCATTAACATTAATGGGTGTTGTGCACTTAATTCCCATCAAACTGCACTGTCAATTTACACTAAATCTGCATGTAGTTAACACTTTATCACAAAACAGACAGAAGTGTCAGCAAAGCATTCTGTAAAGAATCTGTGTAGTAGAAAAGATGCGTGATGTTTTCCTTGTGGCTCAACACAGTTTAGAACTTTGTGAAATTGTTGAACCTTCCACACTGATGACTGTTATTGTACTATAACAGTGGTTCTCAAGCTTTTTCTGCTCAAGGCACACCTAAAATGCTGTCTGGCAATTTCGGGGAACCCCAATCATTTTATGTCATTTGTCAAGGGGGTAATGAAGGTGACAAATACATAGAGCTATTTTTAGACCTCACAACTAAAATAAACATCTTGTGCATAGTAATATCCTTAAATATACAGTTGGAAGTCTACATTGACATTTTTGTGAAAGCATTACAGATACAATGGGGCACCCTAAGTGGATGTCCGTGACTATAGCATCATTGTTGCTGAGCAGTTAAAAGGACTGAAAACAAGATATTTCCTGGATACAACATACCTATGTACATCATCACAATTTGCAATAAGACAAGATTAGTTATTTTTATCTAAGGTTAATATATATATATATACTGCAGCATGTACATACTAACCCTTTGAGTGCCAGAGAGGTATTCGTTGTGCACCCCTTTGGCACTCAAGGGGTTAAAAAAATCTGTAATGATTTATAACCCATTCTGGACCTTATCCACAGACACCAAAAGGAGTAATTCTGGGATAAATCAACTGCACCATAAAAAATGAATAAAAATCCCCACTCATTTAAGCGGGTTTTTTAACCTGTTGAATGCAACAGAATTATTTAATGGATTGCATTGCAATGTGTTGGATAACTCTCTAACATTCAAGGAGATAAAATCCCCCTTTAAATTGAAATCAATTTGGAGAATTATTATTTGTCTCCTACTGGTACAGTCAGGTTTGTTCCAGAATTACTCCACTTTTTTGTGAAGAAGTTCTTTAGCATTGTTTGTAATGCTAGAAGTAATGTAGACCACGGCATTGTTCTCAGTTGTATTTTATAGTTCATAGCTGTTGTAAAGGGAAACTTTATTAGAAAACTCATATTGTATTGAACTCTAATACAACACTCTAAAATATCAGCAATTAATTTTTATTTGTACAATTTATTTCCCCTGCCATCTGTACCCACTGATCATAGGCTCTAATATAAAAACTACAAATCACAAAAAAAGTTAAAACACTAGTAGTTCAGGATGTTTATTGAAATAAATAACATGTCTCTTGATGAAAGTTGGTCAGCCTGAAGCTGTGCTGGGGATGATGGTGACTGTAGGCCTAAACACCTGGAGGGCTTCATATTGTCCAACCCTGATTTAGCTAAACAACTTAAACTAATTTCAAAGATGTAAGCTTACATTTTGATTGCAAGTGTAACATATACTAACAGGTTGAACGCTTTGAGTGCCAAAGAGGTATCAAACTCATTGCACTGCAATGCATTAAATATATCTCTGGCACTCAGACTAATTGATCTTAAGTAGGGATGGATTAACGTGTTCAGTGATGAATGTCTCTAAATCTTCAACCAAGTAGACCAGAAAATAAAATGAAAAGAAAAAAAAAAATCACACCACTGTAATGTATGCTTCTTCAAAACATAACACTTAAACAATGGTAAAATCAGCGAATCATTATTCCAAAAAAACTGCATAGCCATAATACTATACATTATAAATTGAGACTTACAGAGCAGAATATCAACAAGCTGTGTATGGAACAAAGCCATGAAGAAAAGATCAAGTTATTTCACACATCAAGGTTGCTTAATCATGATCGAACATGAATGTAATCATGGTAAGACTGAATTTAACCACCATGTGGCAAGTTTACCTTCTTTTCCCACAATCATAGTATAAAAGGGTGTTTGTTAGCAAGAAAGAGAAGGCAGCACAATTTTTAAGCTGTTTAGGATGGGCAAATAAAGAGAAGCTGGAGCATTGTTTTGGGAGCCTTGTAGACAGGACATTGGTTCTCTGTGTTTGGGGAGTCTGGGGGACACTCTGGGGGAGTGTGAAGGAGGAAAAGAGATTTAGTCAAAATACCCCCAAATCTTGTTTGACTGAGACAGGCAGCTGTGATTCAATTTCCTTCCTGATCTGTCTATAATCGCTGTTTTAGGGGGGGGTCTGGGGTTATGAGAAGGAAGCAAAAGATATTTAGCAGATACCCCAATGTTTTGTGTGACTAAAAAGACAGAGGCAGCTGTGATCCAAGTTCCTTCCTGATCTGACTGTTATCTCTGTGTCAAGGAAGCCTGGGGGGGTGTCATACTACTGCAGTGTCTAGCTGCTCCCTGGTCATATGCATTCTCTCCCATCAGCGGCCGTGCTCAGTCTTACTGACCACTTCAAGGTTGCGGTATCACTTGACGCTGCCAGTCTCGCGTGGTCTTGCGTCTTCTCCTGCCAGGCTGGCTATTTAAAGGTCAGGTATGCCTCTCTGGGATACATTAGTATAGCATCTCCAGAGAGTCTTAGTGTCTTCTGTGTTCCGATTATCCTGTGCTTCATCCTGCTAGTTCCTGTCTCTGCCTCTTGCCTGCCGATTCTGTACTGTGCTATGTGATACTCTGTGTTTGACACAGCCTGACCCTGACTACTCTTCTCTTGCCGCTCTTGTACTGCTTGCCCTCCTGTGTTTGACCCAGCTTGACCTGACCACGCTGGTCTTGCTGCTTCTAGCCTCAGAGCCACTCTATTCATATTCCTTGTCCTCAGAACTACTCCTACCTCCTGAACCTGTAGCGCTGAATCAAGTATCCCCGGATCTGGTTCTGGACCTCCTGTCACCGCTTGCCTCCAGTCTTTCTGTTCCTGTTGGAGTCTAGTATTCTCCCTCAGGATAGGGGCTGTATAGTTCACATATTGGGGGTTATCCTGGGGACCCTTCACTCAACTGAAGGGGACCAATCTAGCTTTGCGGATAGCAGCTCTATACAGCTTGTCAACAGCACAGCTCCTTGTAGGTGACCACAGTAACCCAACTTCGACCCCTAGCATCACTCCCCAGCTTCTTGCACTCCCATGCCTTGTTGAAGGAGTCTTGCCTTCACTCTCCAGTCCGTTACTCGGCATAGCGGCGATCCTCAGCCCGGCCGCGGTTGCAGTGTGTGAATGGAGAAAAGAAGATTTCCCCAAAATGCTCCAAAATTTTGTGTGACTGACTGGGAAGATACAGGCAACTGTAATCCAAGTTCTGTCCTGATCTGGCTGTTATCTCTGTACTGGGGGAGTCTGGTTCAGTGTGTAGAGGGAGCAAAGGCGATTTATCCCAAATATCCCAAAGTTTTGTGTGATTGGGAAAACAGAGGCAAATTATCCAAGTTCCTTTGCTGATTTTGCTGTTATCTCTGTGTTAGGGGAGTCTGGGGGGAAGAAGCAGTGGAACAAGGAGTTTGTTTGTTTTTTCCTTTTGTTGATAAGGATCGTTTTTTTTTTTCTTTTTTTTTTTTTTTTTAAAGTAAAAAATATATCCCTCTGCCATTCTCCTCGTCTTCAGATACAGATGAAGTTGAGAGAGAGAGAGCTGATGACATGGCCAAACAGTTAGATGAAAGGCAAAGGCTCAATCTTCCACCACTGAAAAGGAGCCCTGTGCTTGCTTATAAATTGTTTGAGAAAACAATTAGAAAGTCTGAACCTGGACAACTAAAAATTAGAGATGGGCGAGAAGAAAAATGGCACATTTCACATTTTGCCTAACTCATTGCATTGGAATGGGAAGGCAAATTTCTCTTCTTTTCCTGCAGTCATAATCTAAAAGGGGTTGTCACAGTAACCAGTACAGGTTATATTGAAGTAAAACCACCTTTATAAAAGATACACAATAATAGTAATTCCTCAGCATACCACCAGAACACAAAAAGGACAGGCCACAGTCCAGTACCCAGACTGACACTGAGCAGAGGGCTGTATTACTCAGAGAGGAGTAGAGAACTAGCCTACGTTTCTGTCTCCCAGGGATGTATAAGGAATCCAACAAAAATCAGAGTACTACGGCACGGTACAGAATGGGGACAGTGGCAAACGGAGCGGAGGACAGCACAAGCCACAGTACCGCTAATGCGAATAGCCCAATGAGTATAGGATACACGGAGCGAGTAGACTGCCAGAGCCACCGTTCAGAACCTAGGTGGATAGTCGGACAAGCCGGGGTTAACATGGAGCGAGTAGGTAGCCAGAGCCACAGTTCAGAACTGGAGTGGATAGTCAGTCAAGCCAGGGTCATACACGGAACAAGTAGTCAGCCAGAGCCACAGGTCAGAACCGGTGTGGATAGTCAGACAAGCTGGAGTCATACACAGATCGAGAGATAACTAGAGCCACAGGTCAGAACTGATGTGGGTGGTCAGACAGGACAGGGTCATACACGGAGTGAGAACAGAAGCCAAACCAGGGTCACAACGAGGAGCAAATTATCACGGTGCCCGTAATTGCTGCAGTTCCTTGTCTGTCACCAGTAGGGGGCTGCTATTGGCTGTCTGCAGATAGCACGCCTCTGATTGCCTATTTAAACCTGGATTGGGCACCCTTTGGGTGCCCTTTCGTGTTGTTTCTTACCTTCTTGCTATCACTATGCTAGTGGTAGCTGGGCCTCTGTTCCAGTGTTCCTGAGTTCCTGATCTCATGTGTTCCTGAGTTCCTGATCTCTACTGTCCCAGTGTTTCCTGCCTGCTGTGTTGTTCCAGTCCTGGTTCCGGCCTAGTCTCTGGTGTTGCAGTTCCTGCGGTCCTTCTTCTCTGCTGTTTCCTGACCTGACTGATCGTTGCTGGTTCCTGTCATCTCATCGCCTGTCTCCTGTATCCTGGCAACCTCCTGCCCGGTCGCGTCGGCGACATTGTTAGTTACTCCAGTGTGCGGTCACTGGTTTGCTCCAAAGCCTATCGGCTGTACAGTCTTGTGTTGGTAACAGCGTGCGGACGCTGGTTTGTTCCCAAAGCCTTACGGCTATACAAACTCGCTTGTTACACCAGTGTGCGGTCACTGGTTTGCTCCAAGGCCTATCGGCTATACAATCCTGTGTTGGTCCCAGTGTGCGGACGCTGGTTTACTCCAAAGCCTTGCGACTATACAAACTCGCTTGTTACACCAGTGTGCGGTCACTGGTTTGCTTCAAGGCCTATCGGCCATACAATCCTGTGTTGGTCCCAGCGTGCGGACACTGGTTTGCTCCTAAGCCTTGCGGCTATTCAAACTCGCTTGTTACACCAGTGTGCGGTCACTGGTTTGCTCCAAAGCCTATCGGCTATACAGTCTTGTGTTGGTCCCAGCTTGCGGACGCGGGTTTGCTCCTAAGCCTTGCGGCTATACAAACTTGCTTGTTACACCAGTGTGCGGTCACTGGTTTTCTCCAAAGCCTATCGGCTATACAGTCTTGTGTTGGTCACAGCGTGCGGACGCTGGTTTGCTCCAAAGCCTTGCGGCTATGCAAACTTGCTTGTTACACCAGTGTGCTGTCACTGGTTTGCTCCAAGGCCTATCGGCTATACAATCCTGTGTTGGTCCCAGCGTGCGGACGCTGGTTTGCTCCTAAGCCTTGCGGCTATACAAACTCGCTTGTTACACCAGTGTGCGGTCACTTGTTTGCTCCTAAGCCTATCGGCTATACAGTCCTGTGTTGGTTCCAGCGTGCGGACGCTGGTTTGCTCCAAAGCCTTGCGGCTATACAAACTCGCTTGTTACACCAGTGTGCGGTCACTGGTTTGCTCCAAAGCCTATCGGCTATACAATCCTGTGTTGGTCCCAGCGTGCGGACGCTGGTTTGCTCCAAAGTCTAGCGACTTTACTACTCCCTGTTGGTCTCAGTGTGTGTACACTGGGTTGCTTACGATCCTGTCAATTTGCCATTACCATCTGACTGCTGCTACTATCTCTGGGCTGCCCTGCCCGGTATTGGTAAGGCCGGTAGAACCTTTTGCCACATTCCATCTGAGGTTGCCTTACCCGGTATTGGCAGGGCTGGTAGAGCCTACATTGTGAATCTTTTGAGGCTGCCTTGCCCGGTAATTTGGTAAGGCCGGTAGAACCGTTGTGCTATTCCATCTGCAGGTTGCCTTACCCGGTATTGGCAAGGCCGGTAGAGCCTAACATTCAGCTTCTTCAGACTGTCCTGTCCGGTATATTGACAGGACCGGTAGAGTCTGCATTCTATCTTGTTATATTCTGTTTGTATCTGTATGTATGTGTTAGTCATCCTACGTTATCAATTTATTATTTCAATAAAATTGATTTTTACCTAAAACTTGTGTCTGAGAGTCATAATAAACCGTGACACAAATGTAAAAAGTAATCACAGAAACACCACGTAAGGGAAACTGACCTTAGTCCATGGGAACTTAATATAGGCCTACACGGAGGCGGGAATCAATTGGTCAAATTGAATGCGTGCGTATAAACAAGCGCCGCGTTCAGAGACAGCAACGCATGTCTGCACCCGTGACCACCAGACAGAGCAGCAAAATAGCACAAGGGTAACTGGCAGCACAGGTGCCAAGGTACACTGTGATAGAGGAGGTTGTAAAGTAAGCTACTTGTACTGTTTGAATTGAGTTCTGGCATATACATATATTCTCTTTCTAGGGCTTATCAGTAGAGGGACATGTGGCAGCACCAACTCTGAATTACTATGTGTAGTTTTGTTTTCTGTGGGTTAGTCAGATCCCAGGAAGAGTCAAAGCAGCATTATCAACACTCTCCATCACTATAAAAATTGACTACGTATTTGAGCAATATAGAACATTGTAGACCTGCTGTTCTACCTCCTCCAACTATCCCTTTAAAACCTTGCAGTTTATTGTGTCCTCTGAATGAGTGGATATGGCAGCTCCTACAGCTACAAATTTATTGAAATCTAAGGTTGATAATCAGAGAATGGATTGTACTGCGAAATTGGACTCCATCTTTAATATGTTTGCAACGGTGGAAACATCACCCACAGATGAAGTGACTATTCAGATGGCATTCAATGTATATGAGGAACTCATGACAAAGGAACTCTGATGTTGGTGGGAAATTAAGAGATTGGAATGATTTATCAAAAATAATATCATACCTAGAGGTTTACACCTCAATAAACTGCCAACATTTTAGGTGAAAGATAATAATTTTAAAAGGGAATGTCTTTGATTTTAGATAATTGCTCTTTGAAACTTATGCAACTCATTGTTAAACATAGAATGTTCAATTTTGTAAGTTAGAAGGTGAGATCAATGAAGCCCAGATGGTGTTAGAAATCATGAGGGATTTTGATAATTTTAATCATTTTGATGATTTAGTCACTAAGAATTTAAATAATCTGGATGTGGATATATTTAAGACAAAGCAAAATAAATTTGTCAGGGATGTTAATGATTATAGGGAGAAAACAAATATGGTTTGGTTTAACAGGGAACAGATGTTTTAAGAGGACAGGGAGGGAAAGAGTCAACATCTATGCAAACAAAGGGTCTCACTGTATGGTGGTAATAAACGTCCTAAATATCGTAATAAGGATGAACGGAAAGATAGGAGGACAAAATGTTAGAAAATGTTATGATGAAAGAAGTAAACAACATAGCCCCTAAGGATCTTAGTCCTCAGAGTTGAAATAGTCACATTTCGGGTACAGTGTCCTCTGGTATGAGAGGTGAGCAGATACCAAATAACACAAGTACTAAATTATCTCTGAAACATAAAAATAATAGGAAACATGTAGATCTAAATAATTTTTCTCACAATAGCTATCAAGTGTTAGAGGATTGTGATACAGATGAATTTGCAACTCCCTCTTTGGCCTCACCCACCCCCCATTGCCAGTATTCACAATTTTTCTCTTTTTTAGATCTGGGACAAACAAGACAAGGCATAAAGAGAAGGGCTGTTGTGGTGGCAGAAGAGCAGGAAGGAGACATTTCCATGTACTCAGGGGAGGGCAATATGTAAAGAATAAATGAGTTAATAGATTTGTTAAAGAACTACCTCCATATATTTTAAGAGAGTTAGGTATTTTTAATCTCTCTGATATCTCCCTTACATTGGGTCAAATATCATTGTTATCAAGAGGACTGAATTTTGCCCCAGTAATTACAGACTAATAAATGTAATTTGTTTTTGGATTTTGAAAAGTTTAATAGGAATCATTATTGAGATTTTTTTTCCTACATCCAGGTAATCAAGGAAAACCAGTTAAAATATGGAATGCTGATTTAACTAGTGTTGATATTTTAACAAAGTCCAATTTGGACTATATGGGAGAGAGGAATGGCCTGGCCTTTAACTCGAATTTAAAAAATAAATTGATTTTTTTATCCTGCTTCATAGAAGGGGCCTCATCTTACTTTATTTTAACATCTCTCTGTGAAAGAGGATAATTTGAGTTTGCGTGAAAGACAGGCCATGAGCGAACTGATCCAGAATGAGTCAATAGTAATTAGAGGAGCAGATAAGGGAGGGGGCGTTTCTCCAAAATTATGCCGAAATATGAAAGAAGCAATTAATTTATTGTCAGACATGGATTTCTATATTTGGTTTCCTTCCAACTTCTCTGTTTCAGAAAGATCTACATAACCTTTTGAGCCAAGCTCTAGAACATACCATTATTTTGAGAGATTAATTACATTTTTTACATGTCAAGGATCCCAAGGATTCACATACAATGACATTTTATCATCTTCCCAAGTCATCACAAAAACATCAGTGCCCCTCCTGGGGGTCCTATAGTATCTGGGATAGATTCTTTGTGTCAAAATTTGTCGCTGTTCATGGATCTTTTTCTTCAAGTGATGGTCCCAAGTGTGAAGTCATATCTTCAAGATAGCAGAGATTTGATGCAGTTATTTGAACAAGTTCAGTGGAATGAAGGAGACATACTGGTTACAGCAGATATAGGTGCTCTGTATACCAACATTAAACATCTTAATGGTATACAAGGTGTCAAATCTATGTTTGAAAATTTCAATTTTCTGAGCCCATTGCATAGAACTTTTGTCTTGGATAGTATCCAGTTCATTCTTAGTAAGAATTACTTTATGTTTAATCATCAATATTACCTGCAGGTGAGGGATACTGTAATGGGGACGCACTTCGCCTCCAGCTTTGCAAATCTTTTTTTGGGATGCTGGGAGGATTAATGTGTGTGGCCCATTAGCTGTTTTTCCCCACGCCTCAAATTGTATAGAAGGTATATTGACAATATTGTGATGGTGTGGAGGAGAAAGTGTATTGAAAAAGTTTGAGTCATTTGGACATGAACAGATATGGTGTTACTTTTACATATGAGTTTAGTTATATTAATGTATGTCGGTCTGTGCAGGGTAATCATATTTTCAAAACAAACCACTTTAAGGATGTTGACCAAAATACATATATTTCTTTGGATACTTTCCATCATAAAGTGTAGCTAAATAATATCTCCAAAAGACCGTTTTTGCGCATTAGACTCAACTGTTCTAAGATGGAGGATTATTGCCAGCGATCATTGTTGCTGGCCAAAATATTTTTTGATAGGAGATATGATGAAACTAAAATTTGTCAAGATTTGTTGAATGTTCTTAATACCGATCAGAATATTTTAATATGTGATGGGAGGAATGGTGAACCTTTAAATGTTCCTGCTGCTGACTTTTCTTTAGAAAGGGGTCTCTTATCCCCCAAAAAAGATCTTGGAAGCACTCAAGGACACCGGCAGTATGCATTATGAGGTGATGTTGCATAAATTAAAAGCATTAATTAAAGGTGCACACACCAGTCAAAAGATTTTTACAAACAGAAATAAGACTCAAGTTATATATGAAGATTGTTATAATAGTAATAATATTAATGATGAGAATATCCATAATAGGAAGGATTTCAAATTAGAAAGTAAAAGAGAGCATAATGATAAAAAAGAATATAAAAGGGTACTTAACCCCTTAAGGACCCTTCTCGATCCTGACACGTCATGGGTTTGCTTGAGATAAGGACCTATGACGTGCCAGGACATGGATTTCAGGGCTCCCCCATGCTGCTGCACACCATTCGGGGAGCCCTGATTCAGAATGGAAAATTAAAAAAAAATGGTCCGTAGTCCATAAGTGATGGCCATGTGTGCGTGGCAGGTCCTTAAGGGGTTAAACAAAAAGCTAAAAAGTTATCTAAAAACAGTCAAGTTAAAAAAGAATAATATAAAGAGGGATAAGATTAAAAATATCAAAAAGACACAAAGAAAAATAGAAGTACCATCAAAAAGAGAAAAAAACAATATACAATTATGTTTAATAATGTTTTATGGAAAGAAAGAGAAACATAGGTTCTCTATGGTACTAAGTACATCATACTCGCACCATGTAAAAATAATTATGTCAATGTGTGTACATTTATAGGCGATTTTAAAATATGACAAAGTACTGAAGAGAATCTTACCTGATGAAACATAGTCTGTAGAAAACACCCCACCTTGAAAAATATTTTGTCTCCCACTATTCTACGCAGACATAAACAGAAAGAAAAAACTATTAAAACAGTCCAAAGTAGTATTTTAGATTTCAAACCAGTAAAATGCTGACATAGATGCAGCAAATGTGCTACATGCCCTAGCTGCCCGAAGGATAAAAAATATGTTGAGGATAAAAATAAAAAACGTTACCGTATTAGGCAGTTTGTGAATTGTAATAGTGCCGGTGTTATTTATGCATTGGATTGGCTTTGTGGGCTAAGATATATGGGTAGGAGTAAAAGACCATTTAAGAAAAGATTCTATGAACACAAACGGAACATTAAAAATAAGGTTATGAACCATTCAGTTTCACAGCATTGCTTTGAATGTCGCGAAGGGAGCGAGAAGTATTTAACAGGTTACGTTATTGAAAGCCTTTCACCATCTCCTTATAGGGTTAATTTTGAAAAGGCTTTAAACAGAAGAGAGGCTTATTGGATGTTTGCAATGGGAACGTTGAGCCCTGGTGGCCTGAATGAAAACATTGAGTTGGCCTCTTTCTTGTAATAATTGTATTGGTTCTAGTATTCAATTGGTGTAATATGGAGAGATTTGCTAGTTATCCAGATTATGAGCATATGTATTTAGTATTAAAGACATGTCCCTTTAAGAATATAAATGTATTATTGTTCATGTGAGAGATTTTTAATTATTGGGTTTGTACATGCTTTAGGTTTGTTGGATCTGAAATACTGGTTGTTTGACCTATTGCAGATACCATACCTGTGAAGTTGGAATTTACCAATTACCTAGCAAGTTTAAATAGCTGTTGGTTTAGTGGTGCATATTGCATTCTTTTTTCTGCTTGAAAAAGCACTGTGTACGTGTGAAACTCGTTGCAGTACTTCTTTCCCGGCCAGGGGATTGAAATGTGCATCACAAATTTCTATCAGCAATTGTCAATGTAAGTTCTTAAAAAGTTTTCTATATATGTTTGATATTTGTGTTAGTATTTATTGATTGGTGATACATTTTATTAATATCTGTATACAGATTTATAGCAAATAAACATTATATATATTTTTACTATTGTTAAACTATTATTGTTTATTATAGTTTATTATATTTTATTTTCTGTCCATAGGAGGCTGTAGAGTTTTTGTATAGCTACTTGTACTTGTTTGGACTGAGTACTGGCATATACATATATTCTCATTCTAGGGCTTAATGGGAAAGGGACATGTGGCAGCGCCGACTCTGTTTGAATTACTATCTGTCATTGGGTTTTCTGTGAGATTGCCGTATCCCAGGAAGAGTCAAGGCAACGCTATCAACACACTCCATTGCGAAAAAGTATTTGAGCAATATAGAACATTGTAGACATGCTGTGCTAGCACCTCCACCTATCCTTTAAATACTCCAATATTCTGTCTGACCAATTTGATTTGAAGGACACAGGCAGCTGCGGTCCAAGTTCCTTGCTGATCATGTTGTTATTATCTCTGTGTTAAATGTGTCTGGGGGTATGAGTGAGAAGTGAGCAAAGGAGGTTGACCCAGATACCCCAACATTCTGTCTGATTGATTTGATTTGAAAGACACAGGCACTGGCAGCTGGGGTCCAAGTTCCTTGCTGATTTTGCATCAGGACTTGATGCGCAGACACTAATTTTGTTCCTTGCTGATCTTGCTGTTATTATCTCTGTGCTGAGAGAGACTTGGAAAAGAAGTTGTTTTTTTTAACAGTCTTTTTATTTTATTTTTTTTTAACACAGGATAGGGTGGACAACAGTTTAAAAAAAAACAAATTATATAAAATATAAAAACAACAATGTGACAGCTGACTGAGACCCTGACATGAGGTGTGTGATGGAGGCAGACATTATTGACGTCGGACAAGTTTAAGTATTTTGTTGAAGACCAAGGCAAGACATATACTCCATCAGTTCTGTTATGTACTTTACAGTAAGAAACACACACAGTCATTGAGTAATGTCCAGCAAACGCAGGGGCAGGGGGAATGGAGTAAGAGTAGTGCATGGATGTGTGAGTAAAGTGGTAGTTACAGCATGTGCAATAAATGATGGCAATCCCTCTCCTCCTGGGGAGAATGAAGTTTGTCAGAGTCCCACCAAAAGTTCCACCACCACACCAGTACTATAAAAAAATGTAAAAAGAACACTGAAGAAGAAGACAACAAGTTGCATACTAATGTTAATGATGTCATAATGGAAGAAAGAGAAGCAGCTCAACCAACTGCTGCATCTGAAAGTGAGACAAACAAGCACCAAAACACCTGTCCTGAAAGTAGTAGCGAACTTTGTAAAAGTAAAAAGAAACTGTTTGAGACCTCTAACAGCTTAGATGAATATAAGGGTAGTAGGCAAGAAGTGATAGGTGACTCTAAAGATGCCCTAATGATGACTGTAACGGATCCCACCCGTTACTAGAGCCTTGTCTGGGCATGGCATTTATTCACCCCTGGGCCCAAGGATTATGGATATTGGACACTCTGGGACACTCCTTTGTGCCCGGGCATACGATCTCTCAAGCCCTTATCCTGGACTAAGAGACTTTGGCTAGGCTTATGTGGATAGGCAGCTGTGCCAGAGGAAAGAGCAATTCAAGGCTTGTGTGCTGCAAACTCTTCTGGCCTGCAAAGGGTTAATTATTTGAGTTTGGGCATATTTACTGTCAATACGTATTGCAGTCCCCCAAGCCTTTTGCTTAATTATTCAACACCTGGCCATTGTTAAGGGAATGTATATTCTAGCCACTCAAGTCATTGTATTGAGAACTGTCCTGAGACCCCCTGCTGTGTGTTAGTCCATTCACGCCCCTCAAGTCTTTGTTCAATCAAACCCTTTTGTATCTGAAATGTAATCATGTCTGAGTTATTGTATCTGTTAAGACCATCTGTTGCTGGCCTTTGTCTGATGTATTATGATTGGATCACGCCCTTTTGTATCTGGATTCACCCATCAGTTGCAATGTAAAGATTTGTGTATAAATATCTGTGGTTTGTGTTTATAAAGTGAGTTATGTTTGGAGTGAACAAGGAGTCCTGGAGTCTTGTATTGTTTATGGTCTAAAGTGTCCACTCTGATACCCATCTGCGCCAAGTATCCTGAATCGTCGACCGCCTGCTGCCAGCTTCCTGCGACCTAACTTTGTGGACTGTCAGGCAGCGACGTGGACTCTTCCATGCTTCCCTGCTTCCAGCGATCCTGCGACTGTTTCCAGTGACCGTCCATACTTCAACCGGTGCATCCGACGGCGCTTATCTGGCGTTGAGAGGGAGAGACCCGGGAACGACGGTGGAAGGCGACGCTGTCCCTTCCTAGCTTCCGTTACACTGGTGGCATAGCGGTGGGATTTCTCCTTCTTTTATCGGGTGCATTGAGTGAGACATGGCGGATGAAGCAGTGCGACGCGGTCCCTTCCTAGCTTCCGTTACAATGACTGATGATGATGTAGAATATATCCCTCCAGCATCCTTCTCTTCTTCAGATACAGATGGAGTTGAGACGGAGAGAGATGATGACTTTGCAAGAAATGTATCGTATCTGAAAGGCAAATGCTCAATTTCCCCTAGTGAAAAGGAGCATTGTGCCTGTTTATAAACGGTTTGAGAAAACAATTGGGAACTCTGACCCTGTACAAGCAAATATGCACAAAATACACAGTAATACTGTCAGTCCTCATCAGCACTGTCACTATTCTAAGTACGAACCCTCCCCCCACACACACACACACACACACACACACACACACACACACACTACTGGCATTGAGTACCCAACAGCAACAACAACACTGGTTATTAATATCGACTTCCTTAGCTATGATTAGTGCCTCTGCTGCTGTTGCAAGTTCAGCACCTTTGACACCTGGGGGGGCATAATAAGAAGTGCTGCTGCAGAGGGGTAGGACTCTGAGTTTGTTTTTGGAGATGGTAAGAGTCATAGAGTGCCTGCACATACCGCCATCACCCCCACCCCCTCCACAAATTATGGCATTAAATCAATAAAGTTACATATTTCTTCTACTATGTACCGTCTTCCCACAATTACTAGTTATTAGAAAGAAGTCAAAACCTGCAGAAACATAATGCAAAAATACACCTGGCAAGTTTATTATGGAATAGTAAATGTGCCAAAATGTTGAGGGTTGATATGCTGCCCTTTTGTTTTGTTGAGTGTTTAAAGGATTGATGTTTGCACCCTGCTAGAATAGCCCAAGTCTTAGTCCTTTTTCAAGGATGGTTGTGCCAATGTTACTTAAGCAGGCAGTTAGTGTTGTGGGCAAAGAACAAAGGCAGTCAGCCTGCTAACAATTTTTTCAAGGCATATGTTGCTATAAAACTCACAACTTTTACTTACAGATATTTATTTCTTCACTTCAATCCTCAGAAGAAGTAGTAATATTGTTGTAGGAAAGCCTGCAGATATAGACAACATACATGAAATATGCAAAGTTCTGGCTGGAAATTTATTGGCAGTGGCGAAAAGGAGAACATTTAATATATTGTCTATGGACAAAAATGTTAATGAAAAAAGCAGAAAATAACTTTTTAGTGAAAAGTCTGGTCTGAAATATTGCTGACCTTTTGCCCATCCCTAGTTTCCATCTCTTTGCCCACCATACTAACTACCTGCTTGTACAATTCTTGCACAACCATCCTTGAAAAATAAGTGCAGCTTAAGATATGCCAGGGAGGAGCTATACATGACATCAGTTCTCTTTTTAACAAAAGAAAACAGCAGCATGTCAACTGCCAACATTTTGTCAACTTTGCCATTCCATAGGCAAATGTTGGTATTATTTTTGTGAGGTTCTTACCAAGAACTCAGTAAGTGTGGGTTGGTAGTACATGGGAGAGTAACTTTATTGCTTTAACAACATGACTTGCGGAGGTGGTGGGGGTGACATGTGCAGGCAGTCCATGACTCTTGTCATCTTTTACAACAAACTCAGTCACACACCTATGCAGCAGGAGCAATATGTATTTCTAATGAAGCAAATCATGGCACACTCTCTGACACATCAACATCACTTCTCTTTTATCCTCCAAAGCATTGGAAACCTTTAGGAGTAATAGTTGGGGCACCTCTGACATGTTGATGATGTGTGTTCCAGTTAGACCTGTGGTTGTTTTCGAGTGGGATCTCAATGAGCAGGTCACTACATGTGAGCCTGCTTTCACATGTTTCTTCCACAGTTGGCTAACCACCCTCACCAGGGACGCACAGGAAAATTGCATACTGCAGGACTGCTTTGATTTCAGTGAAGTACTCAAATATGCCTATTTCCTATATGTCCCCGTTTAAAGGTGAGATCTGGTCAGCCTAACATGTTTACCTTTTGGATCATGAGTGAAGTTTTTTTTACTACTGCAGACTTCATAGACTGAGGGGTTCCTGAGGGGCTACTGCTACTACTACTGCTAGATGTTGCTGCAATTGTACTAACAGTAGGTGTCCTCTGTATCTGAAGAAGAGGAGGATGCTGGAGGGATATATTCTAGATCTACAGTATCATCATCATCATCATCAGTAATTCGGTCATACGCTGTTTCACTCGCCTCTTCTTCCCCACTACATTTATATTCTTCTAGGCTATTACTTTTAGAACAGGTCTTGTGCTTGTTTATCTGACTGTCAGATGCAGCAGTTGGTTGAACTGTACACCTTCTTCCACTATGTCATGAACATTAGAATGTGACTCCCTGTCATTTTCACTGATTTTTGATAGTCTATTAATAATACTGGTACTGGTGGTAGCAGAAATATTTTGGGACTTTAACAAACTGCCTCCTCAGGAGGAGTAAAATCACAATCAATTATTGCAAAAGCTACAGCAACTATGGCTGCAGTCAGTTTTTGGACTACCCCAGGAATGTTTAGGAGTCCTGCTGTTGCTAGTTGTGGCACCTCTGAAATATTGGTGGTGTGTCACCCAGTCAGACCTATGGTTGTGCTTCAGGTGGGATCGCGGTAAGGAGGTGCCTATTAAGAAACTTGCATCATGGCTGCCTGTGACTTCCCAGTCAGTTACCCAAAATATTGGGGTATTTTGAGTAAATTTCCTTTGGTCCCTTCTCACACCTCCAGACTCTGCTAGCACTGAGATAACAGCCACATCAGAAAGAAACTTTGGATCATGGCTGCCTGTGTCTTCTCATTCAGTAACAATGTATTTTGGGGTATTTGGGTCAAATATCCTTTGCTCTATTCTCACACCCCTAGACTCCTGTAGCAGAGAGATAACAGTCAAATCAGGAAAAAACTTAGATCACAGCTGCCTTTGTCATTCCTATTCAGTTGCATAGAATTGTAATGGTTTGTTTGACACACAGACACAGTGGTTTAGGATAAAACACAGTTTTATTAAGCAATCAGTAATACAATAACACTCACAGGTCCTGTAGTATATTAGCAGTATAATACAGACACAAGACAGGTTACATTTACATATGCCTACACAGGTCCAGTATAAACATAGAGTCCATAACATGATATACTGACACAGGTCAGGCAGAATTCAAAGGAATCCCAGTGTATCGGTACTGCATGGGTTAATGGCCTTCATTGAATGTAAACAGTCCCATGTGAAGAGGGGTCTGATAAGGAGCTCACTTAGGATAGAGAGCTTATAGATGAGTAACACCCAGTAATAGGTTTGCAGACAAACGTGAACTGCCAGAGCAGTAACGGAGGCTAAGCAACATAGAGCACTGCCGGAGCAGTAACGGAGACTATGCCACGTGATCACTGCCGTAGCAGTAACGGAGACAGAGAGACGTGGGCACTGCCATAGCAGTAACGGAAACCAGGCAACTTGTATTCTACTGTAGCAGTAAACGTAGACTAAGCCACTTGCACTCTGCCGTAGCAGTAAACGGAGATAGCCCACTTGCACTCTGCCGTAGCAGTAACGGAGATTAGGCCACTTGCACTCTGCCGTAGCAGTAAATGGAGACTAGGCCACTTGCACTCTGCCATAGCAGTAAACGGAGGCTAGGCCACTGGCACTCTGGCGGAGCAGTAACGGAGACTAGGCCTCTTGCACTGTGGCGTAGCAGTAACCGGAGACTAGGCCACTTGCACTCTGCCAGAGCAGTAACGGAGACTAAGCAGGAATGTCAGCCAAGCCGGGTTGGTACACAGGAGCAGGAGAAGCAGAATGGTCAGGCAGTCCGGGTCACTTCACAGTTAGGAGACAAGATGCAGAGTAGTCAGGCAGGCCGGGTCGGTACACTGAGGATTCTGAGATCAAGAACAAGCACTGTTACAGGAACACCACGAAAGGGCACCGGAGAGGTGCCAGAACCCAGTATATAAAGGCCATACTGGGCGGGACAAGCACAGCACAGCCAATAGGAGCAGAGCAGGCATGCAGACTGACAGAATGTTACAAAAGTAGCAATGGCACCATAATAAGAATTTAAACATATTTGGGGTATTCTTACATTCCCAGACTTCCCTGACACAGAGATAACTGCCAGATCAGTAAGGGAATTGGATCACTACTGTATGTGTCTTCCCAGTCAGTCATACAGAATTTGGGGGTATTTAGGCTAAATCTCCTTTGGTCCTTTCTCACATTACCAGACTCGCCTAACACAGAGAATAGCCAGCAGAAAGGAATGTGGATGACAGCTACCTATCTCTTTTCAGTACCGCTTCAGGTTAATATCTCCTGTATGTGTTTGTCACTACTCACTAGCAATTAGTTTTTTTATTTGTTTTTAACTGTTACTGCCTATTAAAAACTCAAACCTACACTCCCTACAAATACAAGCAACTCTAGCTCCCCCTCTTTGCATGTCTACCTCTTCATGTAGATAGTGTCAAAATTTCAGCAGCAGTTTTTGCTTTCTCTCTCAACTTGACTACAGTGTTCCTTTGAAAAGCAATGTTTTTCTTCTTTTCTCTGTGCATTAAAATTAATTCTCTCTCACTTTTAGAGTTTCCCACATGTCTGCATTCAATCCAGAGAGAGAGAGAGAGAGACTGTAAGTGAAAGCTGCTTAAAACAACCCTAGCCTTGTCCAACTGGTATCTATTGGACCACACATATTGACCCCCCAGTCTTGTGTCAATGGTAGCCATAGAACCTAGCCTACTTATCCTCCAGCAGCATTGTCCCACTGGTAGCCACAGTACCACATTTACTGACTCCCCCCTCCCAGCTCTACTGTACTGGTAATTCAGAGCTAACTACCTCAGCCTCGACCCACTGGTAGCCATAGAGCAACACACAAACTGATTTTGACCCCCAGTCAGGTTAGTATGTGGTGTTCATTTGTTACTATGGGACTGAGGGTCACAACAGTGTGGGGGGGTGGCAACAAGAGGCACTCCATCTGTTGTCAGATTACAACTCCCATCATTCATCACCAGTCTTTGGCTACAAGAGAGTGGCTACTAGACAGAGGGAGAAGACAGGGTCATCAGTATATGTAGTTCTATGGCTGAAAGATCAGTATAAGGAATTCTATGGCTACAGTAGGTGAAGGCTGGGAGGTTAATATGAAGTGAAAAAAAAACAGAAAAGTGGCAGTTTTTGTGGGGTTTTCCTCAGAAAGCAAAAAAGTGCTATTTTATTCATTTTCTCTTTTAGAAGAAAATATGCAGACATTTCCATGGAAAAAGCATCAAATTATGACAAACCTGCTAGCTAAATTATCTTAATGTTCTCCTTCATTACTTTAGTTCCAGATACTGAGATGACATAGGTACAACCTGTAGGAGGAGTAGTACATGAAGCAGATCTATTGCACAGTCGTAAGATCTACCAGCAATATTTTACTGTTCAGGCACTGGCTACAATGAATAGGGAGATTGTAGGTGAGATATATTGGTTATGGCAGGTAGCACTGCAGGAGATGGTCTGTTCAGACTTCCATTTAAGGACAGGGCTATGCCAGTGAAGCTGGGGATCTCATAATATTAGATGTCTGAGGTAAGAAAATTACTTCAAAAAGTCCTGGCTCAGAGTATATACTTTAAACAGTACTTTGGGTGACCAACCAAATACCAAGAGGTCCCATCCACCATAGTAGGCTTTCTTGGTTATAAGAACCAGATTCATCAGTGAGGGCTGCAAAGTAGAAGAAGAGGTAAATGATTCAAGGGTCCATCAAATATGTTAAGAATAATAGCTTTTATATAAATACACAAACTCTGCTCTTTTAGCAATATTGTTATTATTCAATTGTTGATCTTCACCCTCTAGATTAACAGGTGCCTGTAAAAATGCTTTTTGTTTCATAAAATGCTATATATATATATATATATATATATATATATATATATCATTTTATGAAACAATACACCAAAATGAATTAAGCATAAATAATTAAAGAAATATATATAGGTGCAGGTCCCATAAGGTTAGATACATAAATGTACTCAGTCTGGGAATTCCAGGTTGCAGAGGGATACAGCACACATTTGTAATCAGCAGATAACACACTTTATTTTAGCATTATAATGTGCCAACATTTTTTCGGACCTATTCTGCCCTGAGGAAGATCCAGCATAGGACCGAAAACATTTAGCCTTTTATGAGGCTACAATAAAGTGTGTTATTTCCTGATAACAGATGTGTGCTGCCTCCCTCTGCAAGCCGGAATTCCTAGGCTGAGTAGATTTATATATATAGAACTGTGTAAAAGTTTTAGGTAAGTGTGAAAAAATGCTGTAAAGTAAGAATGCTTTCAAAAATAGACATGTTAATAGTTTATTTTTAACAATTAACAAAATGATAGTGAACAGAAGAAAAAGCTAAATCAAATCAATATTTGGTGTGACCACCCTTTGCTTTCAAATCAGCATCAATTCTTCTAAATATGCTTGCACAAAACCAGGGATTTTGTAGGCATATAGTCAGGTGTATGATTAAACAAATGATCATCAATTTAACATGTAGATTGAAACACAATGATTAACTGAAACAGAAACAGCTGTGTAGAAGGAATAAAACTGGGTGAGGAACAGCCAAACTCAGCTAATATGGTGAGGTTGCTGAAGGCCGTTTAACACTGTGGCAAGACTGAGCACAACCACAAGACACAAGGTAGTTATACTGCATTAGCAACGTCTCTCCCAGGTAGAAATTTCAAGGCAGACTGGGGTTGCCAGATGTGCTGTTCAAGCTTTTTTGAGGGAGCACAAAGAAACGGGCAACACTGAGGACCGTAGATGTTCTGGTTGGCCAAGGAAACTTAGTGCAGCAGATAAAAGACACATCATGCTTATTTCCCTTCGCAATCAGAAGATGTCCAGCAGTGCCATCAGCTCAGAATTTGCATAACACAGTGGGACCCTGGTACATACATCTACTGTCCAGAGAAGTGGTCTTTGTGAAAGACTTGCAGTCAAAAAAAGCCATGCCTACGAAGTGGAAACAAGGCCAAGAGACTCAATTATGCACAAAAACACGGGTACGGGGTGCAGAAAAATGTCAGCAGGTGCTCTGGACTGATGAGTCAAAATTTGAAATATTTGGCTGTAGCAGAAGGCAGTTTGTTCTCTGAAGGGCTAGAGAGCAGTACAAGAATGAATGTCTGCAGGCAACAGTGAAGCATGGTGGAGGTTCCTTGCAAGGCTGAGGCTGCATTTCTGCAAATAGAGTAAGGGATTTGGTCAGAATTATGGTCTCCTCAATGCTGAGAAGTACAGTAAGATACTTCTCCATCATGCTGTACCATCACAGAGGCATCTGACCCAAAATGTGTTCTGCAGCATGGTAATGGCCCCAAACAGACAGCCAAAATCATTAAGAACTATCTTCAGTGTGATGGTATGGCCCACACAGAGCCCTGATTGCAACATTATCGAGTCTGTCTGTGATTACATAAAGAGAGAGAAGCACCTGAGGCTGCCTAAATCCACAGAACTGTGGTTAGTTCTCTAAGATACCTGCCGAGTTCCTTAAAAAACTGTGTGCAAGTGTACCCGGAAGAGCTGATGCTGTTTTGAAGGCAAAGGGTGGTCACACCAAATATTGATTTGAGTTAAATTTTTATTCTGCTCACTCACTTTGCATTTTGTCAATTAATAAAAAATAACCTATTTACATGTCTATTTTGGAAAACAATCTTACTTTACAGCATTTTTACACAAGTATCTAAAACTTTTTCACAGTAATATATATATATATATATATATATATATATATATATATATATATTTCTTATTACTTTTTTAACCCCTTAAGGATGGCCGATCATGCATGCGGCAGCCACTTAAAGGGATAGTAATGTTTCATAATAAAAGCAGCTCTAATTAATCATCATAGTATTTGGACTGGAGAATGTTATTTCAATTATGTCAAAGTTGTAGTTCAAGAGTAATTCAATAATAAAGTATCCCCCTCCTGCCCCTTTTACTGATGTAACACTGTTCAGCCAGATCAGAAGGGAGGTGCCCAGGTAGACTGCAGAGAGGGACAATCTTCAATTAAGATAAGGGAAAAACCTGAAAAACTTGTCAAGGGGGGGGGCAGGGCTTTCATTTTTCTAATAGAAAGAAAATTGTCCCCTGCTGTTATCTGTCTGGTCTTACAACTAGATTCCACATCTGAGAAGAGATGGCTTACACTAGGTAAAAGGGGCGGGAGGGGGAAACTTTGCTTGTGAATATCTCTCAAACCATAAAGGTTTGAGAGATAAGACTTATATCGTTCTTCATGTTTTTTTAATGCCTACAAAATAAAATAAAGTTAAAACGAAGTATTACTATCCCTTTAAGGACCACGGTCCATTTTTTTTTTAATGTTCGCTTCCGGTTCAGGGCTCCCCAAACGTAGTGCAGCCACGCGGGGAGCCCTGAATTCCATGACTGTTCTGGCACGTCATGGGTCCTTAACAAAAATCTACCCATGACGTGCCAGGAATTTCAAGGGTTGTTAAGGGGTTAAACTAGCTAGAGGTTTATAGTATTTTGTATGCATTATACTCCTATGTCCTAAATAAGTTTGTTCATTAATTGTGAATTTCATTTTGTTCAATTTAAAGTAATTATGTCAATAAAAAGCTTTTTTAAAATATGTTTCCTATACACTGTGTGCACAATTATTAGGCAAGTGGTATTTTTGAGGATTCATTTTATTATTGAACAACTACAGTACTCACCGTCAATCCAAAATCTTAAGAAACCTTAAACCTGAATATTTAAGAAAGTGAAAGTGAGGTTTTGGCTTTCTTAGGAGAATATCTATGTGTGCAGAATTATTGGACAACTATTAGTGTGCAGAATTATTATGCAACTAAATGAAAAATGATAATTTTCCCATCTTACGTGTTTATGTTCATCTATTAAAGTGAAAATACTAAACCAACAACTAAAAATTTACAAATAAACATTTGTGACATTTCCAAAAAAAAAAATATCAGTGACCAATATAGACACCCTTCTTTTCAATAACAGTCATAAGCCTTCAATTCATGGAGTCTGTCAGTTTCTTGATCTGTTGACGATCAACTTTTTGTGCAGCAGCAACCACAGCCTCCCAGACACTGTTCAGAGAGGTGTACTGTTATCCTTCAGCGGAAATCTGCTGTTTAAGAAGGGCACACAAGTTCTCAATAGGGTTTAGGTCAGGTGAGGAAGGGGGCCATGTCATTATTTTATCATCTTTAAGGCCTTTACTGGCTAGCCACATAGTGGAGTACTTTGATGCATGCAATAGAACATTGTCCTGCATAAAAACCATGGTCTTCTTGAAAGATGCAGACTTTATCCTGTACCTTGCATCTTTTTTTCTCAACACGTTTCTTGTGACCCTGTTGACTATTTGCAACAAAACGTTTGATGGTTCTGTGATCATGCCCCATTATCTTAGTGCTGCATCCCTCTGAAAGACTTTTTACATTTTTTGACTTTTCAGAGTCACTTATATCTCTTTTCCTGCCTAATAATTATGCACACCTTGGCATAGGGTGTTCATCTCCTTAGGCCACACCCTCTCGCATTACACAAATACACATCACCTGATATGCTTAAATCCAATAAGCATTCAAGTTCATACAGCTTGGAATTGTAAAATATGCATAAAAATGATGATATGGTCAAAATACTCACTTGCCTAATAATTGTGCACACAGTGTAAATAAAGCCTACAGATAATATTGTTTCAATCTACACTGCAAGGCAACATGGAACAGTTTACAAAAAGAAAATAAAAGCTTTATATTGAATACTAGTTGCAAGAGTATAGTTAAAAGAGTATAATTTAAAGTTTAAAAGGAGCTTTGCTCTTATTTTGTACTGTAGATTTAGCCTCCCAAATTTTTTGAATGATTTTTTTGAACAAATAATGCTATTTCCTTTTGATAATTTGATTTCACTTATCAAGAATCATTTGTACTAAGCCTTTGTATAGAACTGTGTTGTGTTCAGGTGACTTGAACAGAATAAAAAGCCAGTATGAGACAAAGGTGTGAATACGCGAGGCCTATTCTTTGTATGTAGTGGATTTTTTTTTCACTTTAATATTTAATTCAGTTCAGAACATAAATTCAATGAGACAGCTATAGTTTGACCTTCCAAATAAAAGAAATGTATTGCAGTATAATTAGTAAAATTAACTTTGCTTAGTTGCTATTTCTTTTGCATTCAGAAAAAATGATGGGCCTGGGGAGCAATTTAGTGACCCAACATGTCAGATCATCAAAATGTATTACAAATGCTTTTGTTTTGAATGGCATACTAACCATAAAGTCAGCACTGATTCAGACTGAAATCTCTTGTTGCTTAATTTTTTAGATTTCCAAAATTGAATAATTACATTGATTTCTGAAACACTCAGACAATGGTTGCAATTATTGCTACAATTTATATGGTATATAATTTATACAGTTTCAAGACGTGACAAATGCAAAGTTTGAAAAACAAGTTTTGTGGTCAATTTTTATATTCAAACTTTTTATAAAATTGAGAATGCAGGTTGTCTAATGAAAATGTAGATGCACAATAAATGTGTTATCTGTATGGAATATACATTTGTATTTTTACAGGTTATATAAGGCAGTTGAATATGAAGTATGAACTTGTTTTATGTTATACATTGGATGACTGAAGATGCATCTAAATTACATGTTTGTTTGTCCAAGCCATGCAGCATAGATGACATATGATACGGGCTTAAGCTTTTATAGGCCAGAAAGGTGTATGGTGTGTTGTAAAGCAAAGCACTTTACCGGTTTATAATTCGTGGATTTTCCTAACTATTGTGATGGAAAGTCAGAATTTTATTAAAGACACGGAGGCGAATATTATGCATTATCCTTCCTCACTGCCCCCTCAGCAGCAAAGGAAACTTTATTAAAATAACAGTTTAACAGAAAAAACTTGCTAGTATGACACTCCTCCCTCCCAACCAATCACCAGTCCTTAATCCTGTAAAACTGGGATACAGCCTTGACTTTCCCTCTTTCCTGCGACCGAAGAAAACTCTCAAATTCATCCATCACAACAGTCGTAACTATAATCCTTGTGCTGGAAATTTCTCCATCCAATAACTGAAACCTTGAGTTCAACATAACAGAGTCTTCAGTCCCGTATCCTCAACTTATGGGACGATAGCTGTGCAGAATAAGTAAGCTTAATTAATTAACCATTGGTTGATAGTTAACCTGTAAAACAAAGAGAAACGTGTCTTTAATAAAATTCTGACTTTCCATCACAATAGTTAGGAAAATCCACAAATTTTATGGCAGCACAGAGGCTTCATATTATGCAAGTTTAAAGCTTATCCACAAATTATCTACAACTTGATTAGAAACAATCAATTGGTTTACACTAAAAATCTTTAAACATGGACTCCCTAGACCAATTTGCAGGCCTAAGTATATCCTCCAACCTACCACCAACTTGCAAAGCCATTGATGCCACAGCACCTCTAGAACAATGTGCTCCGAATAAGTTGATATCAATACCTGCAAGATGCATAATCCACCAAACCCAGTGGGCCAAGGTAGCTGCAGAAACCAGTAAAAGTGGCTTGCGAAAGGAAATTAGCAACTGTTTAAATACAGTACTCCTCAACTTACCATCCGAACCTCATAAGATGGGTAAGAAACCACGCGCGCTCTCATCTAGTACGTAGAAAGATCTGGAAAAGAATACCTTCAGGGGTAAAAGACCTAGTACTGAACACCTTGATGTCAGATACCCTCTTAAAGGAGCCACAAACATCAAAGCAAACAGACCGAACAGCACAGACAAATAGTCTGAAAAGTGTAACATGGGGATACATCCAAAACACCAAGAAAAATGAAAACGCAGTGCAGGCCTTCCCAAAGAAAGAAAGAAAAGAAAAATACCAAGGATGAAGAAGCCAGAAAACAGAGAGAGATACCGAGGATTCGCCTTAGAGGCATACTGCAGACAAACGAGAGAACAGAAAGCACGATGGGAACAGAAGTGCAGCATGCACCAAAGTTGCCAGACTGAACCCGCAATATGCAAGGGTATTCACAACTAGCAAAAAGTGTAGCAACTGCAGACACCATGCGGGACCGACACAGAAAAGAAACAACTGGAAACGGGAAAAAAACTCTATCTGGCAGAGATGCCAAGACACCCAACCAAGAATACCAGTCAGCTGGCATAGGGTCTCCCAGATGAGACTGACAATTGGAAACAAGACAGAAAATGAAGAGATATTCAAGAAATGAAGAAACATTCATGCCGGTAGTAACACCCATGGAACTGAAAGAAACAAGAACAGCAGAGGGAGAAGTGGGAGAGTCTGCCCCCCACTTTCCCGAGGTAAGAAGGGAAACCCCAAAACCACTATCTCCACCAGAGGACGGCCCCAAATCTCAACATCACCGGCCGCACTTAAAGTGGAAAAAGAAACAATCATGTTGCACTCGTGAGGGCGTTCCACCACAGATATCTGCCACTAGTGGAAAAAGATGCAGAAAGGAATGAAGCTGCACCAACCAAAGCCGCCCATAAGTGGCGGAGTCAAGAAAAAGGACTTAACATGCCTCAACAAAACTGGCTGACGTAGTCAAGAAAACCAACGGGTTCAAAACGTGTGGTCACAAGTCCGCAAAAAGATCTTCCTCTTAAGGAGAGGTACTCATGTGGGGGCAAAGCCACTCAAATCAAAGCTGCCCAGAAGTGGCACAGTCAAGGAATCGGGAACATGCAGAGACCGGGCTCAACCCACTGGATCTCATTTCCTCAAATACCCTCCACTTGAGGTGAGTGTCTCGTGTGGGAACTAAGCCGCACAATTAAAGCTGCCCATACTCTGCATAGGCAAAATTAGACTCAACATTCTAGATCTCATTTCCTCAATAAATCTTCCTCTTGAGGAGAGGATCACTGGTGTGGGAACTAAGCCGCACCAAATCAAAGCTGGCCATTGCAGGTAAATGCTACAGGGAAGCATTCCCAAAAGCACTGGCAATACAGTAGGAGTCAGGTTTAGCCCTGAATGCTTCATTCTCCTCAGATATACTTCCTCCTGAGGTGAGGTTCTGGGTAGTGGGACAGAGCCGCACCAGTCATGACCACCATCAGTTTGCAGTGTCAAAGCAGGGTACAGCCTGTGCCAGCATAATTTGCCTTTCAGAAGTAAATTCATCTGAGTCAGAGACAGTATGTCTGCGTGTAGTAGAAAGGTCTCCTCCAGGATAGACAGAAGCAGCCGTCCGAGGGACGGCCTGTACAGACATGATGGGGGCATCATGTGCAGTACTTCCCACTGCCGGGTCATGTGAAACAGAGCCGCAGACATGACTCAAAGGAAGGCAAACATATATAAACATGCACAGCATGGACTGCTCCATGAAGTTGATGAACTGCGCAGTCTGTGCGCCAAAAGCAGAGGGAAGTCCCAGACTGGGTCACTGGAAACCCCCTCAGCCCTGACAGGCAGAATGCCAGTGTCAAGTAGGTGTATGATAGGCAAATAACTCCTGCATCACTGGAGGAAAGTACAGTAGATATAGGCAGATCCAAAGTAACAAGATGAGTACTGTCAGTGGAACATAATATACACATATATTACTACTGCTACTAAGGTCCAGCAGCTTGTTAGCCTTAGGAGTGAAGGAGGGGGTAATCAACAATATCCTGATATTACTAGTGACTGTGAGACTGAGGAGGAAGACTCTGCGGCTGAACTTGATGTGGTTGGTGTCAGTAGTAGCAGTAATGGTGAAGCAACCGGAGTGGTAGGGGAAACATTTTACAGCATTTAGACTAACAGTCAAGGGAGCCCACACTATTCTCCTGACCCTGGGACTGGGAGTCCTCCACTTCTCTTCACTACAGTGTCCAGGTGGAACATGAACCTGAAGAGGCCAGAACTGTTGTTGGGGGAGGAGAGCAGGCTGAGAATTAAGACCACCACCACCAGCAGGAGCACAGATCAGCTGCTTGTGCCTGCTGCTATTTCTGCTAGTGCTAGTCTGCCTTCTTCTTCAGGTCAAAAGGCAATAGCAAGTGTGACATTAGGGGACCCTCTGTCACATTGCTTGTCACCTCCAAGCAGCAGTGAGATGTCTGGAATAGAGCAGCAGCAGGAATGAGGATGGGCATCACATCACCACTAGCAAGGACATCTTTGAATTAGAGGAATTTGCAACTGCTCAAATTCCTTCTGATGCTGAGATGCAAGGGCAGCAGGATGTTGAGGAGCAGGTTAGTGTGCAGCAGACCACAGTGGAAATGGGGTCAACAAGCGATGCTGGACTAGGACAGGTTCCACTTGCCAGCAGTAGCAATACTCCTGATCCTAGTTGCAGTGCTGACTCTGAGGCAGTAGCTGCAACAGCAGCAACATTATCCGCTGCCACACGGGAATGTGGAGGACAAGAAGAAAGAGGCCATTCTTCTCTACCTTTCCCCTTTCCTCTGAAGTCATCATGGGTGTGGAACTATTTTTCTGTTGGGGAAGGCACAGTACAGTCATCAACAACGGCATAGTGAGAGATAGGAGTAAGGGTTCCTCTGGTGTTCTCTATGTGGAATTTTGATCCAAATGACACACCATTATTAGATCCTACCAATTAACCTACTTGAACATTGTTTAGAGGTTTTAAAAATCTGTTACAATTAGAAGTGTTCATGTATCTTTCTTTCTGCTTGATAAAGCACGATTGGTGTGTGAAACGCAATGCAGTGTTTGCAGTGTCTGTAGTTTTCCCGGCCAGGGGGGTTACAGTGTGCACTGATACCCTATATAATAATTTGCTAAAACGTGTGTAACGATAAAGTCATGCACAGTAGAGACTGCTGCGAGCTTCGGAGCGTCCAGCTCTGCAGCTTTTTATCAGCCCTGGCGCGAGTAGTCTCTACTGCGCATGACTGCCCCGTGACCAGCTGGCTGTGGCACTGTAGCCCATGTAACAGGCTCTTCAACTAGTTACAATATAAACAACTAATGTAAGTTCACATTAACATTGTACTTTTTATGTGTATTTCACATTATATGAATGGGTACGTGATTGTTTTTATTTGCCTTTAAGAAAAAGATGGTCCTTTTTTCATACGTGGGGTTAATAAATTGAACCTTATGTACCTGTGAGTATAAGATTTTTTTACAAATATTATTTATGGTCATCCACTAGATCTGATATATTGAGTTGGTTTATTTTTAGAACATTATATTAGCATATATTTTCTTTATATTTAAGGATCCTCCCGGAGAGATTGGAGAGTCAGCTCCAACTCCATGGTGTCATAGTTTGTGTGTTGATTTCTGATGGGGAGTACCAGACCCCTATAGGAGCCAAGGCTGCAGGACTATCAATCTCTCTTTTAGACTTATACAATTTATTATTAAATATAAAAATTTACAATTAAGTAATTTGGAAATAGAAATTAATGAAGCACAAATATATTGTGCTAGCATTGGAAAAAGTTAGAGGTTTAACTTTAACTATTTCTACGATCAAGTTACCAACAAGTTGAATAACTTAGATGTCGAGATAAAACAAAACAAAAGAAGTTTATGCGAGATGTACAAGATTATAGGGAAGGCACTAATTTAGTTTGGTCGAAAAGGGAACAATCAATTATAAAAGTGAGAACCAATCGAGATTTTAGATCTACTCAGAGATCTGTTGCACATGCTAAGAACAAGACGAGTCAAAATTTGGCAAAAGATGTAAGAAATGTAAGTATTGATAAAGAGAAATAGAAGAAAAGTAATGATTCAGTCAGGGACATAGGTAAACTTATTTCCCAGGGGAGTAACAAGGTGTTTAGGTAATTCAACAACTTATAACTTAAGGGGTGACCTTAAAATTTGTGATGTTTCTACAAAACTACCATTAAAATGGAAAAATAAGAGAAAACATTTAGAATTGAATCAGTTCTGTCAAAATAGTTATCAAGTATTAGTGGATTATGGCACTGATTTTGCTACCCCATCCTCGGCGTCACCCACCCCACGTTGTGCTTCTTCTTATTTTGTGTCTTTTTTGGAACTAGGGTCACAAAAACAGGGCACGAAAAGAAGAGCAATAACGGAGGAGGAAAAAAGAAGGGGACATTTTCGAGCAGTCAGAGGAGGACGATGTGTGAAAAGTAACAAACACATTTATTAAGCTTGTACCTCAAGAAATATTGAGAGGTTTAGGAATTTACAATTTGTTTGACATCCCTTTAACATTAGGTCAAATTTCGTTATTATCTAGGGGTTTAAATTTTCCCCGGTGGCTAAGGTGAATAGATTTAATCTATTTGTGGATTTTGAAAAATGTATTAGAAAATTATTCCTTTTAAGATATTTTACAGTATATCCTGATAATCAGGATAAAATAGGTAAAATTTGGGATTTAAACCTCTCTAATACAGATATTTTAACTATGTCTGATTTGAATTATATGGGTGAAGGTAATGCTTTATCTTTCAATACTAACCATAAGAATAAATCTGTTTTCTATCCGTTGAGTCAGAAAGGACCCCATTTAACCTTATTTCAAAATTTTATTAGAGAAGAAATTAGGAGTATGAATTTTATAGATGATTATGATAACTTAAGTGTATGTGAAAGACAAGCTATGCGGGATCTTATTCAAAATAAGGATTTAGTGATCCAGGGAGTGGCTAAAGGAGGTGGAGTAGTGCTTCAAAATTATGATGATTATATGAAAACCACACTGACTATGTTACAGGATGGAGAGTTCTATAAACTACTTACCTCTGATCCGTCTTTAATTTTTCAAAAAAAGCTCCATTCCCTTTTGACAAAGGCCTTGAATGAAGACATTATATGTAAAGATGAGATTGACTTCCTGTATGGTAAGGACCCATGTACAGCGACCTTTTATCACCTACCCAAGATACATAAAGATCTAAACTATCCTCCTGGCTGTTCTATTGTATCTGGCATTAGGTCAATTAGTCAGAACCTGTTGCTGTACGTGGATCTTTTCTTACAGGTTTTGGTCCCAGAAATCAAATAGTACCTCAAAGACACTAGAGATGTTATTAATGTGTTGCAGGGAATTGAATGGGAGGATGGATATTTGCTAGTGACAGCAGATATAAGTGTTCTCTACACTAATACACTGGAGTTAAATCCTCTTTTGAAAAAGCGAATTTTTTGGATGAGAATCACAGAAAATTTATTCTGGAAAGTATTGAATTTATTTTAAGTAAAAACTATTTCAGGTATGATAAGTATTTTCTTCAGGTGAGGGGGAAGGTGATGGGGACGTGTTTCGCAAACTTGTTTTTGGTAAACTGGGAGGATGAATATGTTTGGCCCATTGGTCGCATTCCCCCTCACCTGAAGCTATACAGAAGATTTATAGATGATGTCATCATGATCTGGAGGTGGGGGTGAATTGTTGTTGAAGGAATTTGTCCAATATCTGAATGAGAACAAATATGGACTCACCTTTACATATGAGTACAGTCGTACTCGCATTGTGTTTTTGGATTTGTTTGTTTATCCAAAACAATGCAGTATTGACTAAGACTCATTTTAAGGGTATAGACCAGAATACTTATATTCCCTATGAGAGCTACCACTACAAACCATGGTTGGACAATGTACCAAAGAGCCAGTTTATGTGCCTCAGATGCAATTGTTCGAACATGGAAGATTTCTGTAAACAAGATATATTGTTAAACAAAAGAAAACTCCCAGCGCCAACTCACTATAACCAATCCATACAATAAATACATTTTAATTTCTAAATGTGAATATAAAGTGTATACATAGATAGCAGCCAGGAATAAGAGGGCTCTCCAGACCCCCAAACTTCAGGCTAAAACCCAAAGTATAAACAAACAAACAACAACAAACCGGCGCTTCTCTATGTATAAGATAAATATGTGCCCTGTGTTTAGCATATATAATAATATTTCTAAATAAATAAAATAAGTGAGATATTAGTTTTCACAAATTGGTAGTGTTGAGCGAGCACCACGATGCTCGGGTGCTCTGACCGAGCACCCCCTGAGGCTCGAGTGCTCGGCCGAGCACCCGAGCCCCATAGAAATGAATGGGGCGACACCAGGCACCCCCTGCTCTGATGAGGGGAGGGTGCCTGGTCAATGCCCCCTTCATCTCCGCTATGCCCCCTTCATCTCCGAATGCCCCCTTCAGCTCCGCAATGTCCCCCTTCATCTCCGCTATGCCCGTCTTCCACAATGTGCCCCTTCATCTCCGCTATGCCCCTCTTCCACAATGTGCCCCTTCATCTCCGCTATGCCCCTCTTCCACAATGTCCCCCTTCATCTCCTCTATGCCATAGAGGAGATGAAGGGGGACATTGTGGAAGAGGGGCATAGCGGAGATGAAGGGGCACATTGTGGAAGAGGGGCATAGCGGAGATGAAGGGGCACATTGTGGAAGACGGGCATAGCGGAGATGAAGGGGGACATTGTGGAAGAGGGGCATAGAGTCTATGCCCCTCTTCCACAATGTCCCCCTTCATCTCCGCAATGCCCCCTTCATCTCCGCAATGCCCCCGTACCTCCAGTCCCTGGTGGTCCAGCGGAGCTTCTTCGGATCTGTGCCTCTTCCGGCACAGATCCCCGCCACCCGAACATGTCGGGCGAGCACATGGCGGTACTCGACGAGTACCGCCATGTGCCGAGCAGAGCGATGCTCGAGCCGATCCGAGCATCGGCCGAGCACGCTCGCTCATCACTACAAATTGGCCAAGTTGCGGGTAAGCTTGCCACCTCGCCAAGGTTTCTCACTGTACGGCAAGTCCTACTCTATACATCTGTCATGCCCTATCTAAACAAGATATATTGTTTGTGCGAAGATTTTTGGAGAGGGGCTTATGACCAAATTAAATTATGTAATGATGTTTTTGAGGTAATGCAGATGGGCCGCCATTGTCTAATGGGACTGGAGTCAAAAACCAGTGTCTCTGATGTTTTAAATTGTGATTTAGGTAATCAAAATGGAGCTGAATACACTCATGATAGCAGAGGCTTTTCTTCCATTAGAGAGATTTCTAGTATTGTGGATACAACTATTGCGGATGATAATGGACAATCTGAAGATGGTCTTTTCCTGTTAAAAATTAAAAAATTGATAAAGAAAGTTTAATCAAATGTACAAGAAAGAATGATCATTATAGAATTAAAAGGAAAATTAAGATAAAAAATAATCCTAAGAAGATTGATAAAATGATGACAAAAAGGATTTTGATAAAAATAATAAAAAGATGAATAAAAATATAAATTAAAATAAAAGAGAGATTTAAATAAGGAGGGTAAAATAAGTATGAATAAGATTAAATTGAAGTAATTAGGAAAGCCAATTAATTTGAAAAAACAAAAAGTTTAGGATTAATAGAGTGGATAAAAGTTTATGGTCAAAATTGGTAAATAAAACTGATTTCTCTTTAGTTTTAAGTATACCCTATTCACACCATCTAAATAAAATCAAATTAATGTGTGAACGCTATTGGCCGATCCTAATGGATAATAATATCCTGAGAAAATTTCTACCAGATAAAATCAGAATTATATGGAAAAGAAATTTAAATTAAAGAAATATTTTGGCCCCTACAGTTTTGCGGAGACATTGAACCTCAAGGGCAAGTGTCCAGAGTAACCTTTTTAATTTGACACCTGTCAAGGGTTGGCATGGGTGTGGCAACTGTGCGACCTGTTCTGGTTGTCCAAAGAAATAGGATTACTTTGAAGATGGAGAAAATAGGAGATATTCGATTGACCAATTTATCAACTGCAATAGTGTGGGAATTATTTATCTATTGCAATGCCCCTGTGGTCTGAGGTGTATAGGAAGAAGTAAGAGGACCTTTAAAAGAAGGTTCTATGAACACAATAGAAACATCAGAAACAGTGTTATGAATCCTTTAGTCTCACGGCACTTGTGATGTTGAAAGCCATGAAAGTAATGACAAGTTATTAAAAGGATATGCAATAGAGAAAATCATACCAAATCCTAATTTGGGGAGTTTTGAAAAATTGTTAAATAGGAGGGAGGCCTACTTGATGATCATGCTGGGGACACTCAGTCCAGGTGGATTCAATGACAATATGAAGTTGGCATCCTTCTTATAAGGAGTAAAAACTCTGCCTTTAAGTAACTATGCCTTTAAGAAAGGAATTTCCTTAGAGAGATAGGAGTAAGTGTTCCTCTGGTGTTCTCTATGTGGAATTTTGATCCAAATGACACACTGTTATTAGATCCTACCAATTAACCTACTGGAACATTGTTTAGAGGGTTTAAAAAGCTGTTACGATTAGAAGTGCACACTGTATCTTTTTTTCTGCTTGATAAAACACGATTGGTGTGTGAAATGCGTTGCAGTGTCTGTAGTTTTCCCGGCCGGGGGGGTTACAGTGTGCACTGATATTACAATCTAAACAACTAATGTAAGTTCACATTAACATTGTACTTTTTATATGTATTTCACATTATATGTATGGGTATGTAATTGTTTTTATTTGCCTTTAAGAACAAGCTAGTCCTTTTTACATACGTGGGGTTAAAGGGATAGTAATACTTCGTTTTAACTTTATTTTATTTTGTAGGCATTAAAAAAAACATGAAGAATGATATAAGTCTTATCTCTGAAACCTTTATGGTTTAAGAGATATTCACAAACAAAGTATCCCTTCCCTGTTCAACCAGATCAGAAGGGAGATGCCCAGGTAGACTGCAGAGAGGGACAATCTTCTATTAAGATAAGAGAAAAAGCTGAAAAACTTGTCAAGGGGGGAAGGGCTTTCATTGTTTTCATACAAAGAAAATTGTCCCCTTCTGTTATCTGTCCTGTCATACAACCAGACTCACATTTGAGAAGAGATGGCTTACACTAGGTAAAAGGGGCGGGGAGGGGAACTTTGCTTGTGAATATCTCATAAACCATAAAGATTTGAGAGATAAGACTTATATCATTCTTCATGTTTTTTTTAATGCCTACAAAATAAAATAAAGTTAAAACGAAGTATTACTATCCCTTTAATAAATTGATTCTTATGTACCTGTGTGTATAAGATTTTTTTACATATATTATTTATGGTCATTCACTGTATCTGATATATTAAGTTGGTTTATTTTTAGAACATTATATTGGCATATATTTTCTTTATATTTAAGGATCTTCCTGGAGAGGTTGGAGAGTCAGCGCCACCTCCGTGGTGTGATAGTTACTGTGCACAATTTGTGACAAGTCAGTGAAAAGAGGAAAGGAGGGAACACACCTTGGCACAAACTCCCTCATATCACACATGAAACGCAGACACCATGACATTTACTCCAAACATGTTAAAGCCAAACAACCACCACAGAAATCAAGCACCGCTTTTGCTGTCCCTGACTCACCAGAAAGGCAACAAGAGGCGAGGCGGAGATCAAAGAGGAGGAGGAATAGAACAACCCAGGTAGAGACTGAAATTTCCAGGACGAGTGAAACAACTAGCTCGCCATCACCTTCTAGGGTAACTACATCTTCTGCCAATCCTTCTTGTTCATTACCTCCCCCGCCAAATGATAGCCTCTGTTGATGTTAAGATGTGGCAGTTCATCTTTACCCATTGCAGACTATGTGGTGGAGAAGAATTGCAATCAGTGCATCAAGTGGCATCTGAGGAGATTCCATCCTGCAGAATATGCTAAGATGGTGGCAGGGAGGGTTCATCACTACTATTAAACGGTCAGCAAGTTATCATGTGTCCTTAGCGGGTGTGGAAAAGGGGTACAGTGACAGCGTCAGTACTTGGTTTTGTGTGTCATGGTGTTTGGATACAGTTGTACCTCCAGATGTTATTTACCACACACACTCTGTGCACATTGCAGTTGCTGAGGAGATCCACTGATCCTACTCTCAAGGGAAAAAATATATTCTAATAACACACCCATGTTGATTTTGGAGGAGGGGCAGGTGGAGAAGATTTAATGGCCATCTTGTTCTTTTCTCCATAAATACTGGGGGCTACTTATTTTGCTGCTACTGCCTCAGGTGCATCACTGGAGCCAGTCGTGGCAAGTGGAACCTTCATCATCCATCTTCCATGTTACTGCTATTGTTGATCCCATTCCCTTTCAGCTGCCTAATCATCCTGCTGCTTAAACAACTCAGCAGCAGCAGTATGAACAGCAGTTGCAACTCAGGTCTCAGAAGGACATTTAACAGTGGCCACTTGCCAACATGACCTGCTGGCATTTATTTTTTTCTCAGGGCTTGTGTTTTGAAAAAAAGTAAATAAAAGAAAAAAAACTAGTCCTGCAAAAAATAAACAATTTTTTGGGGGTTTGTTTCTAAAATGCCTAAGTCCTAAAAATCAATGTTTCCTTAGGGCTTGTGCCAAACTAGCTTAGGTCCTACAAATCAATGTTTCCATAGGGCTTGTGCCAAACAAGCTTAAGTCCTACAAATCAATGTTTCTTCAGGGCTTGGACCACTAATAAGTCTAAGTCCTACAAAGGACTCTAACAACAAATCAAACAAATCATCCTCTTCAAAATACTCTAACAAGTCAAGTATCAGTCCACCCCAGCAGCTTATGTCAGGGGGTTCCTGTCGCTGTCACTTTAAATAAAAATGTCTTATTTTATTTTACTGATTTATTTTCTTATTAACTGTCCCCCAATAGCAGTCAAGAAACCCCCCAAAACAAATTCCCTCTTCAAATGATTCATTCATTCACCAACACATGCACCCTCCTCAGACCCCTTTATGCCATGTTTTATGGTTTCTATTTTATTTAGGATTTATTTTTTATTAACTGCCCCCCAATCCCAGTAAACAACCCCCCAAAAATCATCCCCTGTTCAACTGATTGTTTCCCCACACCCCACCAACACAGGCACTCTCATGCCCCTTTTATATTGTGCCTTTGGGAAATAAAATATTATTTGTAATGTGTTGTGTGTAACTTCTATGTTTCCATTGATTTCAATGGGTGAAAAAAGTGGAAAATTGGCACCGTTCGCGGGAAATTTTTCACCAAGTGGAAAGTGCCATTTTTGGCCGAGTTCAGGTTGAGGCGGAAAGTTTTGCCCATCCCTAATCAGCACCACCACCGTTCCCTCCTTGTTGCTGATGCTTTATTACAAACATCTCAACAGTTGGACGAGGTGAATGGTGATGATAAATGTGACAGAGGGCCCTCTAATGTCACACTTTCCATTTCTTAGTGCATAGACGGTGCATAGATGGAGAAACAGGTTGAAGGCCTGGGGCAGGCTGATACCAAGGGTATACGATAAGACAAGCCAAGAGTAAAAAAAAAAATGGTTAGGCACAATCAATATAACTGGAAGATATACTTTATAGCACTCTTAGCCCAACCAGAGAGCTCTGAGGATAGGGAGGCTGGGTCTCATATATGCTTCAGGAGCATCAGCACACTGTGATTATCGCAGCCAAGAATGGGTCCACGCATACGCGAGTTGGCGGCTGCATGGGTGAGAGGTCAGACCGCAACAGTTTCCCCCTCCATACAGACACCCTCCGGGCAGCCACAGGCCTTGGCCGATCAGGATGGGCCTCATGAAAGGCTTTCAGGCAAAAAGGAGCATGGCTATGAGAGCAGGGTTCCCAGGATCGATTTCATGGCCATAACCCTTCCAGTGTACCAAGTACTCCAGTCGTCCTCTGCGGAAGCAAGAATCCAAGATCTGGTATACCTCATATTCTTCAATGCCATTCATGATGACTGAAGGAGGACAGGCAGGATGTTGGTCAGGGAAAGGACTGGATGGCCAAAGCTTCATTTAGGAGGCATGAAAAGTAGGATGTATCTTGAAGGACTCAGGCAGGGCCAGGCGAAAGGCTACTGTGTTGATAACCCTTTTGATTAGGAAGGGTCCCAAGAAATGAAGGCACAATTTCTTAATGGGACAGGATAGGCAAACATGGGTGGATGACAACCATGCTTTATCACCCACTTGAAATGGCGGGTTGGCTGAGCGGTGTTTATCCACTTGTTGCTTGGAGCAAGCATGTGAGCAGATAGTTCTGTGTGCAATTGCTGCATTTCTTGTGTTCATTGGTTGGCATCCAGAAGAGGCAGGCGGTATGTCTGGTAGGGCAGTAGGGTGATGGTCATATGTCATGAAGAACGAGGTAGTTTGAATAGTACGGTGAAAGTGATTACTGGAGGGGAACTCAGCTTGTGGGAGCAATTGAGACCAGTTGGCTTTCAGATGAGTGGAGAAGCAGAGTAAGTACTGTTCCAATGTCTGATTTGTCTGCTCGGTTTGCCCATTAATCTGGGGATGATAACCCGAGGACAGATTGCACTTGATTTGCCGATCAGAACAGAATGCTTGCCAGAATTTAGAAGTGAATTGTGATCCACGGTCCGATGTAATAGAGGAGGGTACTCAATGCGAGAGGAATACCCCACGGAGGTACAGGTTGGAGGTTTGGGCAGCAGAAGGTAGTCCTGCAATGGGTATAAAGTGGGACATATTAGTGAACCGGTCAACCACAGCAAAAAAGGTGTCAAAGTTATCTGATTTTGGCAAGTCAATGATGAAGTCCAGTATTACTTCTCTCCAAGGTCCTGAGGGGACAGGGAAAGGATAGAGAAGGCCGGGTGGTTTAATATGCCTGCTTTTAGAGCAATTGCAGGTCTCACAAGAAGACACATACAGGATGATGTCTTGTCTCAAGGTTGGTCATTAGAAATATCTGTGCAGGCTGTCAGTAGTCTTGCCGATACCACCATGACCTGCAGCAGGGAGGTCATGGAAGTAGTAAAGTACACCTTGGCATAATAGGGATGGTACGAATATCTTGTTTTGTTTGTACAGCAAACCATTGGTGTTTGTCAGGGCATACTGCTGTGTAAAGGCAGGTGAAAGCTTGAATTCCGTTTTCAGTCTTGTTAGGAGGTCAATAGTCAAGGCCAGAAAGTGATGAGGGAGAAGAATAGTATCAAGCAGTCCTGGAGGTGTAGAGGATGAGCTGTACATTCAAGACAATGTGTCAACCTTCATGTTTTTGGTTCTGGGTCTGTATGTGGTCTGTAGCGGAAACCTGGAGAAGAAGAGGGCCCAATGGGCCTGTCTGTGATGTAGTCTACGGGCAGGGCCAGTGCCACCTATAGGCGAGGTAGGCGCAGGCCTAGGGCGCACATTCTCTGGAGGCGCATCGGGGCCCCCCTCCCCCCACTCACCACTTACTGCCCAAGTAAAAAAAAGTATATTTCAGTGCCCTCCTTTGGCTGGCTATTTTTTTAATGTAGCACAGCAATGCCCGTTTCTCTCTCCCACTCCGCTCCTTCAGTCCTGGACCGGGATTGAAGGAGTGGAGGGGGAGAAAGAAACAGGCATCTCTGTAATACATTAAAGAAATAGCCAGCCAAGAAAGGGCACCGAAACGTACTCACTGGGAGAGAGAGACGTGCAGCGGGAAGAGTAAGTGGAAGGGGGGGTCAAGAGGGGATCAAGAGTCAGATGGGGGAGAGAGTCAAAGGAAGGAATAACAGTCATGAGGGGATCAAGAGTCAGACGGGGGGAGAGAGAGTCAAAGGGGGGAATCAACAGTCAAAAGGGGGATCAAGAGTCAGACTGGGGAGGGAGAGAGTCAAAGGGGGGGTCAACACTCAAGAGGGGGAGAGAGTCAAAGGGGGGAGAGTCACATAAAGAGAACATACACTCTGTCACACTGATACACATATAGAGAAGCACACACACATGCTTACACACTGATATCCTTATAGAGACTCACACACACTGACACACTTATATACATATAGGGAACACACACTGACACGCTTATATACATACAGGGAACGCACACTGATACACATATAGAGAACACACACACATACTTACACACTGATATCCTTACAGAGACACACACACTAACACACATATACATATAGGGAATACACACTGACACACTTATATACATACAGGGAACACATACTGACACACACATACACATATAGAGAACACACACACATACTTACACACTGATATCCTTACAGAGACTCACACACACACACTGATACTTATATACATACAGGGAACACATACTGACACACATACACATATAGAGAACACACACACATACTTACACACTGATATCCTTACAGAGACTCACACACACTGATACTTATATACATACAGGGAACACATACTGACACACACATACACATATAGAGAACACACACACACACACACACAAAGTGACACTTATACACATATAGGGAACACACAAACACACTGACAATTAAACACATAGAGGGTGGGGCATAAAGGGGTAGGACACAAGGGGTGGAGCCAAGGGGCAGCAAAATTAGGTTTTGCCTAGGATGGCAAAAATCCTTGCACCAGCCCTGTCTACGGGCAGACCTTAAATAATCAAGGTTCCGATGGTCAGTATATATCGCGACCAGGTTTGCTGCACCTTCCAAGAGGTGCCGCCACTCCTCAAGGGCTTGTTTAATGGCCAATAGTTCTTTATTCCCAATATCATAATTTTGTTCCTCCTGAGGTGAGGAATTTGGTGAAGTATGCCTCAGGATGGTACTGTTCCTAAAGACCCCCACATTGAGACAGCATGGCTCCGGTAGCAGTGTTTGAGGAATCTACATCAAGGTAAAAGGGTTTGTCGTATCTGGTTTGTGTAGAACAGGAGCTTTTGTAAAAGCCTGTCACGGTTTATTATGACTCTCAGACACAAGTTTTAGGTAAAAAATCAATTTTATTGAAATAATAAATTGATAACTTAGGATGGCAATAATATACATATATATATATATACAGAATATAGCACAGACAGAAGGCAGACTCTACCGGTCCTGTCAATATACCGGACAGGACAGTCTTTAGGCTCTACCGGCCTTGCCAATACCGGGTAAGGCAACCTGCAGATGGAATAGCATAACGGTTTTACCGGCCTTACCAAATTACCGGGCAAGGCAGCCTCAATAGATACACAATGTAGGCTCTACCGGCCCTGCCAATACCGGGTAAGGCAACCTCAGATGGAATGTGGCAAAAGGTTCTACCGGCCTTACCAATACCGGGCAGGGCAGCCCAGAGATAATAGCAGCAGTCAGATGAAACTGGCAAATTAGCAGAATCGTTAAGCAGCAAGGCTTTGGAGCAAACCAGCGTCCGCACGCTGGGAACAACACTGAATAGTATAGCCGTTAGGCTTAGCGAGCAAACCAGTGACCGCACACTGGAGTAACAAGCGAGTAGTATAGCCGCAAGGCTTAGGAGCAAACCAGCGTCCGCACGCTGGGACCAACACAGAATTGTATAGCCGATAGGCTTTGGAGCAAACCAGTGACAGCACACTGGTGTAACAAGTGAGTTAGTATAGCCGCAAGGCTTAGGAGCAAACCAGCGTCCGCACGCTGGGTCCAACACAGATTTGTAGAGCTGATAGGCTTTGGAGCAAACCAGTGACCGCACACTGGTGTAACAAGTGAGTTTGTATAGCCGCAAGGCTTAGGAGCAAACCAGCGTCCGCACGCTGGGACCAACACAGATTTGTATAGCTGATAGGCTTTGGAGCAAACCAGTGACCGCACACTGGTGTAACAAGCGAGTTTGTATAGCCGCAAGGCTTAGGAGCAAACCAGCGTCCGCACGCTGGGACCAACACAGATTTGTATAGCTGATAGGCTTTGGAGCAAACCAGTGACCGCACACTGGTATAACAAGCGAGCTTGTATAGCCGCAAGGCTTAGGAGCAAACCACCATCCGCACGCTGGGACCAACACAGATTTGTATAGCTGATAGGCTTTGGAGCAAACCAGTGACCGCACACTGGTGTAACAAGTGAGTTTGTATAGCCGCAAGGCTTAGGAGCAAACCAGCGTCCGCACGCTGGGACCAACACGGAATTGTAGCAAGGTCACCCACGCGACCAGGCAGAAGGTCGCCAGGATACTGAAGACAGGAGATGAGATGACAGGAACCAGCAACCCTCAGTCAGGTCAGCAAACAGCAGAGAAGAAGTTCAGCAGTAACTGCAACACCAGAGACTAGGCCGGAACCAGGACTGGAGTAACTCAGCATCCAGGAAACACTGGAACAGTAGAGATCAGGAACTCAGGAACACAGGAGATCAGGAACTCAGGAACACTGGAACAGGGGCCCAGCTATCACTAGCATAGTGATAGCAAGAAGGTCAGAAACAACACGAAAGGGCACTCAAAGGGTGCCCAATCCAGGTTTAAGAGGCGGGCTATCTGCAGACAGCCAATAGCAGCCCCCTAGTGTTGACAGACAAGGAACTGCAGCAAATCACGGGCACCGTGATAGTACCCCCCTTTCAAAGACCCCCTCTCCTAGAATAGGGTTTAGGTTTCTGTGGGTAATTGGCATGAAAGACCCTAGTTAGCCTAGGTGCATGAAGGTCCATACTATCCACCCACGATCGATCCTCAGGACCGTACCCTTTCCAATGTACCAGGTACTGTACCTTTCCTCTAAGCCTACGGGAATCAATAATGCTCTGAACCTCGTACTCCTCCTGGCCCTCGACCTCAACAGGTCCTGGCACCACAGGTGTGGTAGTATAGCGATTGCAAACCAGAGGCTTAAGAAGGGACACATGGAACACATTATGGATACGCATGGATGCAGGTAGGTCTAGTGCATAGGAGACAGGGTTAATTTTACGAATAACTCTGTACGGACCAATAAACCGGGGGAGCCAACTTATTAGACGGAACCTGCAGCTTGAGATTTCTGGAGGAAAGCCATACTCTATCCCCAACCTGAAAGGAAACCGCTGGAAGCCTTCTGCGATTAGCATGGCGCTGATGACGCTGAAATGACTGACCAAGTGCCCTCTGAACTTGTGCCCATGTGGAACGGAGTTGCTCGATATGCTCATCCAGAGCTGGAATCTGTTGCGCCTGAAAGGAATCTGGAAGCAAACAGGACTGAAACCCATAATTAATCAGAAACGGAGAGCTCCCAGATGAAGAATTGACCGCACAGTTCCAGGCGAACTCTGCCCAAGGCAACAAGTCGGACCAATTATCATGATGGTCAGTAACGAAACAACGGAGAAATTGTTCCAAGCCCTGATTAGCTCGTTCAGCAGCTCCATTGGTCTGGGGATGGTAGGCAGAGGAGAAGGACAGCTGTATGCCCATCTGTTGGCAAAATGCCCTCCAAAATCTCGACACAAACTGGCTCCCCCTGTCAGACACCAGTACCCTAGGCACTCCATGCAACCGGAATACTTCTCTGGCGAACACCATTGCCAATTCCTTAGCCGAAGGAAGGCCACGGAGGGGCACGAAATGAGCCATTTTAGAAAACCTGTCCACCACCATGAATATAAAGGAATACCCCTTAGACATAGGCAATTCTCCCATAAAATCAATGGAAACATGAGACCAGGGGCGTTCGCCATTAGGCACCGGCTGAAGCAAGCCCACTGGGAGATGTCTCGGGGTCTTAGCGCGGGCGCAGGTGGCACAGGCATTCGTAAATTCGGCACAATCGTTTCTCATGGAAGGCCACCAAAATAACTGAGAAAGGGACCATAACAATTGGTCTCTACCAATATGTCCCGCAGCCTTAGAGGAATGGTAGGTTTCGAGCAGCCTAGTACGAAATGATTCAGCGACAAAACATTTGCCCACTGGGGTTTCATGGGGAGCGGACCCCTGAGAGGCCAGGATCTCCTCCCCTAGAGGAGAAGTGATACTCGTGCGTATAGTAGCCAGTATTCTATCAGGTTGGATGATAGGTGCTGGTGCTTCCACTCTGTCACTGTCGGCCTCAAATTGTCTTGACAGTGCATCAGCCCTGATATTTTTTGACCCTGGTAAATATGATACAATGAAATTAAATCGAGACAGGAACAGTGTCCACCTGGCCTGACGAGAGGACAATCTCTTGGCCTCCGAGAGATAGGTCAGATTTTTATGATCTGTTAGGATTAAGACAGGATTCTTAGTACCTTCAAGCAAATGACGCCATTCCTTAAGAGCGAGGATAATGGCCAATAATTCTCTGTCACCTATCTCATAGTGGCTTTGAGTGACAGTCAACTTTTTAGAGAAAAACCCACAAGGTCTGAGAGTTCCACCTTTCTCGTGTCGCTGCGAAAGTACTGCCCTGACCCCAATATCTGAGGCATCAACCTCTAACGTAAATGGAAGTAGAGGATTGGGGTGGGATAACACAGGAGCCGCAGCAAATGCCAGCTTCAAATTCTCAAAGGCTTTCTCAGCAGATACCGGCCAACAAGAAGGATTAGCACCCTTGTGCGTAAGATCGGACAGAGGTTTGACAATGGAAGAAAAGTTCTTAATAAACCTCCTATAATAATTAGCGAAACCCAGGAAACGCTGTATGGCTTTAAGACCCTTGGGTTTTGGCCATTGTAGGTCAGCTGACAACTTTTCTTTGTCCATGGCAATGCCATCATTGCCAATTATGAACCCCAAGAATGGCACACTGGTTCTATGAAACTCACATTTTTCCATTTTACAAAATAATTTGTTCTCACGGAGTCGTAGCAATACTGCGGATACATCTTTGATGTGCTGTGCCATGTTTTGGGAGTAAATCAGTATATCGTCGAGGTACACCACAACACATGTCTGTAACATATCTCTCAGAACATCGTTTATCAGTTCCTGGAAAACTGCGGGTGCATTACACAGCCCAAAAGGCATTACTAGATACTCGTAGTGCCCAGCTCGAGTATTAAAGGCAGTTTTCCACTCATCACCAGCTCGAATGCGAACCAGATTGTAAGCGGCCCGTAGGTCCAATTTGGTAAATATCGAAGCACCCTTAAGCCTGTCAAAAAGCTCGGTGATGAGTGGTATTGGGTATGAGTTTTTTGCCATTAGTTTATTCAAGCCCCGGTAGTCAATGCATGGTCTTAATTCGCCATTCTTCTTTTTTACGAAAAAGAACCCAGCCCCAGCTGGAGAGGTAGATTTTCGTATGATCCCTCTAGCAAGGGCATCAGAAATGTAATCCTCCATAGCCTTATTTTCATCACAAGATAATGGATAAGTGCGTCCTTTTGGAGGTACTGCACCAGACTGCAATTCAATGCAACAATCATAAGGTCTATGCTGGGGTAGCAAACTAGCCTCTCCTTTGCTAAAAACATCGCCAAACTGTTGGTACACATCCGGTATAGCAGAGGAGGTGCACATGACCTTAATAGGCTGGATGACGCACTTGTCCATACAAAACTGGGACCAAGCAGCAATTTCACACTTTTTCCAATCAAATTGTGGGTTATGTAACTGTAACCACGGAAATCCCAATATTACCGCATGGTGCGGAGAATTAATCAGTTGAAACTGCTGCTCTTCTCTGTGAAGTGCCCCAATAGTCATAGACAATGGCATAGTTTCAAATATAACCTGAGGCGGTTCTAAGGGTCTACCATCAATCGCTTCAATAGTCAAGGGGTTTTCTCTTTCAATGCGTGGAACTCCGTGCAATTCAGCAAAGGTATTATCCATAAAATACCCTGCTGCACCAGAGTCAACCAAGGCCAAAACCTCCACAGAGCGTTGTGCCCAAGACAATACCACCTGTATGGTGGGTTTCATTATGCCCGACACTGGGGACGATTGTACACCACCTAGGGCCTGTCTCCCAAGGTACCCTAGGTGTGTGCATTTCCCGGACGTACCGGACAGGAATTTAGCAAGTGCCCTTTTTTACCGCAGTATAAACATAACCCTTGTTTTTTGCGATATAGTCTCTCTGCCTTGGTTAGTCTAGTGAAGCCTATTTCCATAGGTTCACTTGTTTCCCGTACTGGTTCACTAGACTTCAATGCCAAGGGAGGGATGGGTGGGCAAAACATGCTACTAGGCTCATTATTTTTTGACCGTAACTTACGATCTCTGGCAATTGATCTCTCACGTATTCTGGAGTCAATTATCATAACATACTCAATGTAATCATCTAGATCAATAGGTAGATCTTTAGCAGCGATTTCGTCTTTAATGTGGTCATTCAGGCCTTGAGAGAAGGCTGCCAATAATGCCTCGTTATTCCAACCTACCTCTGCTGCCAATGTGCGGAATTCGATGGCATAGTCGCCCACTGTACGCCTGCCCTGTTGTATCTCCATAAGGCGTTTGGCAGCAGAGGTGGTTCTACCAGGAGGCTCAAACACTCTTCGAAAGGAACGCACAAATTCACTAAAGTTCTTAGTACAAGGTTTAGCATTCTCCCACAAGGGGTTAGCCCAAGCCAATGCTCTGCCAGTGAGCAGTGATATCGTGAACCCCACTTTACTACGATCATTGGGAAATGCGTGTGCCGTCAATTCCATAAAGATTTCGAGTTGGTTGATGAACCCTCTGCAGAGACTAGGGTCACCATCATATCTTAGCGGCAAGGGTGCAGAAGCCGTTAACCCTTTAACAGTTCCCCCTAGGGGTCTGGTATCACTTTCCGGTGTCTGACTTGGCGAGACCACCGGGCTAGAGCTAGATTGGTCAGCAGGTACCGTGCGTTCAAGGATCGTTTGAATTGCAACTGCCAACTGATCCAAACGTTGCTCGAGCACATCCATCCTCCAATGGATATTCTGTGCGTTACCTTCACCCTTGCTGTCTGAGGTCATGGCCCTTTCGTACTGTCACGGTTTATTATGACTCTCAGACACAAGTTTTAGGTAAAAAATCAATTTTATTGAAATAATAAATTGATAACTTAGGATGGCAATAATATACATATATATATATATACAGAATATAGCACAGACAGAAGGCAGACTCTACCGGTCCTGTCAATATACCGGACAGGACAGTCTTTAGGCTCTACCGGCCTTGCCAATACCGGGTAAGGCAACCTGCAGATGGAATAGCATAACGGTTTTACCGGCCTTACCAAATTACCGGGCAAGGCAGCCTCAATAGATACACAATGTAGGCTCTACCGGCCCTGCCAATACCGGGTAAGGCAACCTCAGATGGAATGTGGCAAAAGGTTCTACCGGCCTTACCAATACCGGGCAGGGCAGCCCAGAGATAATAGCAGCAGTCAGATGAAACTGGCAAATTAGCAGAATCGTTAAGCAGCAAGGCTTTGGAGCAAACCAGCGTCCGCACGCTGGGAACAACACTGAATAGTATAGCCGTTAGGCTTAGCGAGCAAACCAGTGACCGCACACTGGAGTAACAAGCGAGTAGTATAGCCGCAAGGCTTAGGAGCAAACCAGCGTCCGCACGCTGGGACCAACACAGAATTGTATAGCCGATAGGCTTTGGAGCAAACCAGTGACCGCACACTGGTGTAACAAGTGAGTTAGTATAGCCGCAAGGCTTAGGAGCAAACCAGCGTCCGCACGCTGGGTCCAACACAGATTTGTAGAGCTGATAGGCTTTGGAGCAAACCAGTGACCGCACACTGGTGTAACAAGTGAGTTTGTATAGCCGCAAGGCTTAGGAGCAAACCAGCGTCCGCACGCTGGGACCAACACAGATTTGTATAGCTGATAGGCTTTGGAGCAAACCAGTGACCGCACACTGGTGTAACAAGCGAGTTTGTATAGCCGCAAGGCTTAGGAGCAAACCAGCGTCCGCACGCTGGGACCAACACAGATTTGTATAGCTGATAGGCTTTGGAGCAAACCAGTGACCGCACACTGGTATAACAAGCGAGCTTGTATAGCCGCAAGGCTAGGAGCAAACCAGCGTCCGCACGCTGGGACCAACACAGATTTGTATAGCTGATAGGCTTTGGAGCAAACCAGTGACCGCACACTGGTGTAACAAGTGAGTTTGTATAGCCGCAAGGCTTAGGAGCAAACCAGCGTCCGCACGCTGGGACCAACACAGATTTGTATAGCTGATAGGCTTTGGAGCAAACCAGTGACCGCACACTGGTGTAACAAGTGAGTTTGTATAGCCGCAAGGCTTAGGAGCAAACCAGCGTCCGCACGCTGGGACCAACACGGAATTGTAGCAAGGTCACCCACGCGACCAGGCAGAAGGTCGCCAGGATACTGAAGACAGGAGATGAGATGACAGGAACCAGCAACCCTCAGTCAGGTCAGCAAACAGCAGAGAAGAAGTTCAGCAGTAACTGCAACACCAGAGACTAGGCCGGAACCAGGACTGGAGTAACTCAGCATCCAGGAAACACTGGAACAGTAGAGATCAGGAACTCAGGAACACAGGAGATCAGGAACTCAGGAACACTGGAACAGGGGCCCAGCTATCACTAGCATAGTGATAGCAAGAAGGTCAGAAACAACACGAAAGGGCACTCAAAGGGTGCCCAATCCAGGTTTAAATAGGCAATAAGAGGCGGGCTATCTGCAGACAGCCAATAGCAGCCCCCTAGTGGTGACAGACAAGGAACTGCAGCAAATCACGGGCACCGTGATAAAGCCATTTTCAACATAACCAAGGCAGATTGTGCTTCTTCTGTCCATTGGAATCTTACGTCGTTCTTGGTCAGCTTCGTGAGTGGAGATATTAGTTTGGAAAAATCTTTAGACATCTTTCTTATCAGTGGGAGTAGGCCATTCCAAAATGGCAGATATCTTTCATGGGTGCATCTTGATACAGCCTGGTGATATGAGGAAGCCTAAGAAGTCAATATCTTGGGTCTCAAAGACACAATTGTCTAGTTTGGCATACAGAATGTGTCCAAAGATGGAAGAGAAGTGTCTTAACATGTCAATGGTGGTCATATAAAGAGAAGTAAATCAGGATATCATCCAGGTAGATAAGAAATTAGTCCAATAGTTCACTAAACACATCATTCACGAAGTGCTAAAAGGTAGCCAGGGAATTACAAAACCCAAAGGGCATGACGGTGTACTCAAAGTGCCTATACAGAGTATGGAAAGCCATCTTCCGTTCATCCCCCTCCCTCATATGCCCTGGATTATAAGCCCATCATAGATGGATCTTCATGAACAGTTGGGCAGTAGAGACATGTTCAAGGAGCTCGAGCATGAGTGGCAAGGAATAGCGATTCTTCACAGTGATTTTATTCAGTTCACAGTAGTGGATACAAGGACTCAAACCCCCATCTTTCATGGGTATGAAGAAAATACCCGCCCTGACTGGGGACATGGAAGGTTGAATGAAGCCTTTTTAGGGGCTTTCCATAACGTATGCCTTCAGATACAGGACTTCAGGGCCCAATAGTGGATAAATGTGTCCATAAGGGATAGCTGCACCAGGGAGGAGGTCAATTGGACAGTTGTAAGGCCTGTGTGGGGGTAAGGCCACTGAAAAAGACTGATATTGAGGAGGCAAGATGGCAATACAAGGGATAGTGACTAGATGGTTTCCACTGGAGGGAAGGCAATGTTCTTTACAATAGGAGTACTGAAAACAGATAGTGGCTGTTGACCATTTAATGAGAGGGTCATGGTTCAGAAGCCAGGGAAGACCCAGGATAACTGGAAACAACAGGGAAGGCATGACATCAAACTGGATCTCCTCCTTACGACAATCATATGAAGCAAACATATAGGAGCTGTCTCAAACACTATAGACCCAGACTGAAGGTGGCTCTGGTTGGCCATTTGTACTGCAAGAGGGTATGTCTTTTTCTGCACTGGGATGCCTAAGGAGAAGATGAAGTTTTGATTGATAAAACACCCGCTTGCTCCGGAATCAACCATAGTGGACACCTTACTCTGCTGATCATTCCACTGCAAGGTATCAACAACAGATAGGTAAGTGGCTGAATAGACAGGAAGATGAGTGTGTGAAGTGATGGACAGGCAATTGTTACCTGAAGAAGGCTGAGGACTGGTAGGGCAGGATCTGAGGAGATGACCACTACCTCCACAAAAGAGAGACAAATTGTGTTATAGACGGTGTTCCTTCTCCACTCTGGGACAACAGACCATGGACAGCTCCCAATTGTATGGGCTCATATACAGGACTTGGGGCACAATTGTAGTGGGGTCTGTCATCTGAGCAGACACTGATGGGGAATGTAGTTTGGGTACCGGAGCTGTTGCTAGCCGCTCCCAATGTCTATCCCTCAGTTGTCTATCTATTTGAATGGTTAAACTCAGCAGGTCGTCGAGACTATAGGGTAGAGTCCCCCTGACCAATTCATCCTTGAGACTCTCAGATAGCCATAGCCCTGGTTCCATCAAATTGGTCAGGGAGAGGGACCCTAGGTTCAGGCAGATAGGGTCCATCCCCCCTTGACCTGGAGATCAAATGTGAGTAGGTTTGGAGGGAGGAGAATGAACACTCAGATGCAAGTCGTTAAGCTGTTGGTGCAGATGCGTCTGGCTTGCATGCAATTCTTGCACTGAGTCCATAAGGGCTGAGATACGGTTACCTAAGGAAGTGAGGGCTTCTATGAGACCAGCAGGTTCTGCTCTCTTGTACTGTTAGCTGCTTGAATACTGGCTTTGTGCTGAATGATCGACACAAAAGATAGCAGGCAGCTGATTTATATGTATAGAAGATGCCGAAACAACCAAGCAGGCCAGAGACTCAAAAAGAACCTAAATGTGGAAAGCCAATAAGGAAGATCCAAAATGAGTGTTCAAAGGATAGGCTGAAGGTCAGGGCAGGCAACACGGGTGCATAGACAGAGAAACAGGCCAAAGGTCTGGGGCAGGATGATTACAAGGGTATATGATAAGACAAGCCAAGAGTCAAAAACCAGTAAGGGACAATCGCAATAACTGGAAGATACACTTTATAGCATGCTTAGCCCAACAATAGAGTGGCGAGGATAGGGATGTAGGGTCTTATGTATGCTTCCGGAGCATCTGACATCATGATGCATGACGTCAGCCCACTGTGAAAAAAAGCAGCCGAGAACCGGGTCCTCGCATACGCGAGCCAGCGGCTGCACAGGAGAAAGGTCAGACCACAACAAGGGGTAGCACTGGCAACAGGTACAGATAACTGACCTGTCCTACTCACTCTACTACCCTCTTCCTCTGCCCTTGACAAACATTTCCCCAGGATCCCTAGGGGTGATGTATGGTGACTGGCCAGAGATTGCAACATAGCCCTTAATCCCTCCCTTGATCTCTCTCACCCTTGATTCCATCATCCCCACACCCCTGCTGAGAAGGTTTCTGATATGTTGAGTAGTCGAAGTTTACTTGATGGCTGGCAGATCATGCACCCCGACGTGAAGGATTTCACCCTCTTCTCTAACCCTCATCAACAGTACTCTAGGATTGACTATATCTTTCTGGATGAGAATTGGCTAGATAGAGTGCAATTGACAGAGATCCTGACTATAACTCTTTCAGATCACGCACCCATTGTGCTCTCACTATGTCCCTTACCCCATCTTCTGTTGCTAAATCTTCCTGGTGACTGACTCCCTGCTTTCGGACTCTGCTGTCTGCTGTAAAGCTAGAGAGGCTCTATTGTCCTATTTTTCCATGAATTCTGGGTGTGAGGTGTCATAGCCCATTGTTTGGTATGCACATAAATGCTATGTGCAGGGTTTATTTATCTCCCAAGGAGCGTGGAAGGAGAAGGCCAGACAGGCGCATCTTTCTACACTTCTTGATGCCCTTCGAGCGTTGGAGGTACGACCTAATAATTTGTTAGACGACATCCAATCGCAGATCTATACTTTACGTCAGCAAATTTCTGATGCATTGAAATCACAGTCGTTGAAGTCCTTTATGTGGTATAAATACAAACAATTTCTACAAGGTAATAAATGTGGAAAAACCTTAGCCGCTTTAGTTCGGCGCTCTAGGCTCCACAGTCTCTCTAGAGAAGAGATTGCTAATGCCTTCAAAGATTACTACTCTAAACTTTAAAATCTGTCCTCTACTCCCTCTTCTCCTCCTCTCCCCCCTCCTCTGCTCTTGCTGATTTCTTACATAAGGCATCCCTTCCTAGTCTCACTTCCTCTTTGCTTGATAAAGATTTTTCGGAGGAAGAGATTATACTAGCTGTACGTTGCACTCCAAAAGGTAAATGTCCCGGCCTGGATGCTTCTCTGCTTCCTACTACTCACATTTTTGTGAAGACCTGGCCCCCCCACCTTATTTCTGTTTTCAGTTCTTTTTTGGCCGGTCACTCTTGGCCCCCGCAAGTTCTCTCTGCTCACATAACTGTGATTCCTAAGCCAGGGAAAGATATGTTGTCCTGTTGTAATTATAGACCTATTTCGCTCCTCAATATTGATCTAAAGCTATTTGCCAAACTCCTGGCGGATAGAATTAAACCTATGCTCTGTTCCCTGATTGGCCCGGATCAAGCAGGCTTCGTGCCAGGGAGAGAAACCAGAGATAATGTTATTAAAGCGGTATCATTGAGCTACCACTCCATGACTTCCTCTCTCCCTTCTCTGCTTCTTTCATTAGATGAAACAAAAATGTGATTTAGCGCACCTTCACCCTTCAAATTAAATAAAGTGATGCTTTAACTTTAATCACTAACGTGAATAATATCACTTCAAGTGCAAAATATGCTGCTCATACATCTCACACGTGAAAAAAACAAAGAACAACTTAAGTATGGCGCGATACTTAGACTTGAAACTTAGTGAAGATCATCCATAAAAACATGAAAAATAAAGAAAAAAACAATACATAGTGTAGTATATCAATACAATCTGTAATGTATTCCAAATGTGTGCCAATTGGCCCCTCACTTATTACTCCTCTTGAATAATGCCTTCAAACAATTTTCCCAATGATATATTTCCTCAAAAAGATAAAAAATAAAAACACACATGGGACAGTATCATCTCATATGAAATTATATATTATTTAGAAATGCACTCACAAGTGCACTCATTAGATGCAGAGAAGGCTTTTGACCGGGTCAATTGGCGGTTTATGGAAGCAGTGATTCGTAGATTTGACTTTGGTGAGGAGCTAATCGCTGCTACTTTTTCTATGTATAGAAACCCATTGGCTCAGGTTCGGGCAAATGGTATTCTGTCTCTCCCCAATTCTGTTTATTCTATCTCTAGAACATCTTCTTTCCTCTATCAGGAGTTCTCGCTCCATTTCTGATGTTGTGGTGGGGACTCGGGAAATTAAACTCACAAGTTACGCGGATGATGTTTTCCTTTCCTCCCCAGAAACTTCATTTTCCCCCTTTTTACCCTGTTAGAGGATTATGGAGCACTTTCTTCTTATAAACGTAATTATTCCAAATTGGAGGTGCTTAACCCCACTGTCCCAGATAGTTCTCGCACACAATTGCAAAACTCCTACCCATTCCCTTGGAGGGAAAACTCTATAAAGTACCTAGGTATTCGACTGGCATGGTCTATTGCTTCCATAGTATCTTTAAACGTGGCAGAGTTGGAATGTTCCATCAAGGCTGACATTAGCTCGTGGTCCCATATCTTTGTTTCTTTGGCAGAATTAATTTGATAAAAACGATACTCATCCCTAAAGTGCTGTTCATTCTGAGGTCCTTTCCACTCAGTATCCTGCAGCGCCTGATCTCAGCTCTACAATCTCTTCTAAATAAATTTGTGTGGGGTAATACACCCTCGAGAGTACATTCAGCTGTTTTATATCGCCCTTCTAGGAAAGGTGGCTTAGGCCTCCCTAATCTTAGATTTTATTATAGACTGGTTGCCTTAAAAATGCTTTGGGAACTCTGTTCTACAAACTTTTCATTAGACTGGCCTGTTTTGCTCTGTCATCTGATGACAGACATTCAACCATTGCAACTTCTTTGGGCCGACTCTAGGAATGTTCCCACTTCTGCCCGTCGATGTCCCATTCTCTCTCACCTACTGTCCACTTGGTGATCATGCAATTGGTTGTATAGTTTAGCCCCTGCTCCCTCCCCACTCTGCACCTTAGTGGGCAACCTGGATTTCCCCCCTGGTCTCTGCAGAGATTCTTTCAGTCACTGGGTCACGGCCGGTTATCGGACTTGGATCACCTCCTACCATCAGGTAGTCTCCCTTCCTTTACCGCCCTCTGTGCATCTTCCCCCCTTCCTCCTTCTTAATGTTGGAGATATCGGCAAGTACCACACTTTCTCTTCCCTTCCACATAGTGCTGCCTTTACTCATAAACTTACTGTTTTTGAAAATCTTATAGTTTGCCCACCTCGAAGTAAACTCTCTCTCATTTATCTCAGTTACTGCTCTCTCAGTCTGAATCTCCGCATCTTTCACAGTGGGTTGCCTAGGAATCAGATCTTAATACAGACATTTCAGATTTACAATGGACTTAACCTATCTGTTTCCACTCCAAATTTCTTCCTAATGTTTTGATGTGAGAACTTAACTTTAAGATCATGCTTCTGTGGTACCGGACCCCTGACAAATTGGCAAGAATCTTTCTGGCAGTGTCCCCACTTTATTGAATATGTGGGTTGGAGGAAGGCACTTTAATTCATGTCTGGTGGACATTTAGCTCTCTGACCCAGTTTTGGTCTCATGTTGCAACTTGTCTACCTGGTATGTCTGGTTTACACCTTCCCAGCTCCCTCCAGGTTATGCTCCTGTCGCTTCTCCCACCCCCCCTTAGTCCCCCTCAGAACTCTGGATTGCTATTATGGCTTCTTGTCATCTCTGCTGCTAGGGCCTGCATACCTGCCAAGTTGAAGTCTCATGTTCCTCCCAACACTGCTGATTGGAAGGCTAGGCTTCACTCCATTTATGATATGGAATGCCTTCATTATTGTTCTACATTTGATTCCCAGTATTCCTTATGGAGGGTCTTTCTGGCGTTTTAGGACCTTTTATTTGCACAATCTTGATTTCTACCCCAATCAGTTTATATGGTTATTAAATTGACGCACCCGGGCAGGTCTCAAAATTTCCACTCTCCACTAGTCAATAGCGAGTGAAAATTTAGCCCTAGCGAGGAGAAATTCAGCCCTGGTGGGTATGTTATGGCTTGCAGTGGAGAGTAACTTTTCAGATCTGGCTAGTAGCAAAGGACTTCAAATTTTAAGCCCTGCACCCGGGTATACTATACTATAATATAATTGACCCCCCCCTGCTTTCCCCTCTTTTCTCTTCTCCTTTGTTCTACCTGTCTCTCATACGCATTTCTGCTATCCTGATACTGTGAGTTTGTTACTTTTTCAAACCGATACTCCCGCCCCTAACTTATTCCTGATGCTCTCAATGGATCTGCTACACAGGTCCCAAAAATGCCAGCATATGCCTATCATGCTCTTCTTTGTTCTAGGTATATACCTTGATATAGTCTTATTTATGTGATACAATGTTTGTATGTATCTATGGCACAACAATTTTGTTGGTGGGACTGTTTTCTCGATGGCTTTGAATCATTTATTATTCTAATAAAACTCTTTATTATAAAAAACAAACAAACAAAAAAAAAACTCTGCACTTGGGTTCTGATCTTCCCAACTGAGATACCTCTCAATATGGTATTTTAAAAGGCTATCTACTCTGTCTAAAGTGGAAATCCATCCTTGTCCATAGTTAATGTTTACAATTTAAAGACTTCTTTAATGTAATAATTACATATGTTGTATGCATTCAAGTACTCACACTATAAATCATGCTAACTGAAGTTTATATTTTTTTATGCAAAAGCGTATTCAGCACTTGCTAGAGAATGTATCTGGTGATCCGCTATTTTATTATCAACAACATACAGCGTAAAGAAACAACATTTTCATTATAAAATTACCACAAAAGTGAGCACATTGGCTCTTTCTGACACAAACAGTTTAAAAGCCTGATTCTTATTTTTTCATACCCCTGCAAACCACACTATTAAGCCGCAATGGTTTTAATTTGTTCCTCTTGTACTTATTACTCAATGATATATATTGAAGAGTGTGGTTATCTAAGACCATTTTAAACGAATCAAGCATTACATTACAAAAAAGGTTGCTGGTACATGCAAATCATGTTTAATCAATTGAATATTACACTGATTAACCCCTTAATGAACCAGGACGTTCTAGGACCGTCATGGGTAAGCTTCCCTTAAGGACTCATGACAGTCCTAGGACATCATGGGTTAAATGATAGCAGCGCGCCTCAGTGCACGCTGCTATCATGCAGTTCATGAGTAAGAGTGTCAAATGCAAAATGTGTTGATCTGTGAGGGACCATTTCAAACACACTTTGCTGGTTAAAGTATATATCTATATCCATATATATATCTATATATATATCTATATATATATATATATGTCTCCCCTCCATCTCTGTGAAACTTCTGGATGTTGTTAAGGTACCTACATTTTTATAGTATTTTTTAACAATAAAATTCATCATTTGTATTTAACTTGCCGTTTACTTGTCTGAGCGATTTCTTTTGAATTTCTGGTGTTCAGCTGGGGAGCATATGGAGAAGCTCCTATATCGCTATACCATATACTGCACATTTTACCAATCTAGATGTTCATACATTATTGCACTGAATTGCAAGTATTACTACTCTGCTTTAAACAGTTCAGTGGTATTAGAAATAAGAGCTGCTTAATTACTTTTGTTTTTCTTGATGTATGCTGAATAAAGCATGTGGACATGATGGCACACACCCAAGGATGCTTAGTTCAATAATAGCAAAACCGTTATACTTAATATTTATTGGTTCACTTTCATCAGGCAATTGTGATTATTCAAAAAGGGGCAAGATCTAAACCAGGAAATGACATGTGAGCTTGACTTCTGTAGTGGGAAAGATATTAGAAGTGTTAATAACTATTCAGGACTATGTGATGACCAACAATGTAAATAGTAGGAACCAGGCATGGTTTTATGAAGAATAGATCATATCAAACAAATTTTCTTGCATTTTATGAAAGATAAGTAGTAATTTGGACAAGGTAATTGCTGTTGATGTAGTATACTTGAAGTTTGCAAAAGTCTTTGCTGTGCCTAAAATAACTGTCATTCTAAAATAAATAACTGCTGGCATGGTTTCCCGCAACTTCTGCAATAAATGCTGATGATTCTCATTCTGATGGGGAGGCTGGTTGTAAAACTGATATGAAACATTCCAGAAATAGTAGTATTAAGTAGTATTTAAACATTATCACTAAAGGGGGGAGATGTGCTAAGGGTTGATGCTATGACAATTTGTATCTGGAGATATGTGGGGAGCGCATTGCCTTGTCAGTATAGACAGACATTGCTATATGCACTAACGATTAAGGATGCAGGGGGAGGAGAGAAGCATACAGGATTGTCAAACTACTGGTATGTGGAAGAGATGCCCCACATCTCCAGCAGTTTGAGAAACCTGGAGTGTAAGAGAATTCTAGCTGCTTCCCCACTTCTCCACGGGGGGGGGGGGGGGAAGCAGAGAAGATAATGTCAGATGTCATAGGGGTGTGCATTGCACACCAATGTGGCACTGAAAGTGTTAAAAGCTTCACTATAAACAACATTTTTTTTGTTGTTTAATGTTATTTAATGTAAAATGTAACTCATCAATATGGAAGAAGAAAACAAACAAACAAAAAAAAAACACACACAACAGTTTGCAAAGACAGGATTCTAACCCTGGCCTAAAGGTTTATAAAACAAACATCTTTACTACTCCTCAAATATTCTTTAGAATATGTGTGCAAAACAGACCTTTTTATCTTTTGTATTCAGTAAACTATGTCTTGTGTTCATCATATTAGGGGAACTATTTGCTGCTTAGCAAAGTATGGTTTCCTCTAACATTGGATGCTTTGCCAAGGGGGCTCCTGAGAAGAAGAACACAAGCACAATGTGGACATTTTTCTTATTTGGCCATGACTGAAGACTGATATCCTTTAGTAGTAGGTTGTGCTATTTTGTGGGACTGCCTCTATTAATTCTTGGAGTGCCAGAGGGGTATGCCACTCTGGCATTCAAATGTGACATAGGGTTCACATGTTGAAATTGTGGGCACATTTAATTTTTGAGTTCGTATTTACAATATTGATATATTTCTGTGTTTCAGCTCATATTTATCCTGTTGATATATTTATGCATTTGGACAAAAACTTGAAAGATATAGAGGAAAAAATGGCACTCAGCAGAAAAAAAGTTGATCTACTATTATGTAGGGAATGCACCAATACACAATAAGCCCCCAAATACTAGCAGGCTACCATAGAAGGATTAGTGTGCTAAATCTCTAAAAAAGACTCCTATAAAGGAGAGCCATATATAATAAATAGTAAGTACTGGGACAACCTGTAAATTCATAAAGGCACATGGCCATAATGTGCACCCATATTTTGTGTATCTACTTAGAACTTACAATGAGACACTGGAAATGCTCATATTTATAGGACTAACAATGCTTTACTGTTATTGCTTTTTCTTGCTTGGTAAAATAAGAGTATGCCACTGCTGGGAGATGTTTCATTGAAAATTATTATAGCTCAAACTTTTTTTTATATGAAACATCAGTTTTGGTCTTGTCACTGTTGCTATTGCTGTCTATAGAGAAATTTAGTCTGTGACCAAACCTTTACACAGATAGCAATAAAAGTATGTAATTTTGAGTGGCACCCAGATGTCAGAAGTAATGATTTTTGAATGAAGCATCCCTCATCAGTGGAGTATTCTTGTTTAATGTAATAGCCTTATAACATATATTTTTTCATGATAAAATCTTATTTTTTTCCCTTTTTTGGGGGGGGCTTATTAACTTAGTTTATTGAGATTCAAAGTAGTACAAAGTATAATTTATCAGACACAATAATTGAAACCAATATTCAACAAAACAGTAGTCGAATTAGAAAAGAGGAGAAAGGTAGGGGAGAGAGGAAGAAAGGAGCCTAAGAGGTCAATTGTTAGAAAGTGCAAGACAGAGTAAATAATAAGAGATTGAACTACAAAGACAAGACGTAGTAGATGGAAGAGATGTAAATAAGTCCCATTGTTATGAGTTTAAAATCTCAATCAAAGAGATTTTTATAATTGGTCCTAGTGAGCCAGATATCTAAAAATTGGTTGTGTGCTATCATGAAGTTGCATGAATTGTTGAGATGTGCTACCTGAGTGGGTGGAATAGGCTCAAAATACAAATGGGTAACTCTTTCATAATGGCAATAGAGAGATAAACCGTGGCATTCCTGGTTGGTCACTATCCAAAGAACGAGTAAATTCCATGTTTTTGTTAATTCTTGGTTTGTATTCATATCTGTGACTCTCTAAGACTGTTGGAATGCAGATAAGAGGTGAAAAAAGGGGCCAGGTCTGAGCTTACCACTTTAATAGAATGCATCCTAATATGGAACAAATAATAGGCATGCCTACCAGATGCAGGAGGAGGACACATTGGGGAATAATTTAGCCTGTAGTTGGTGTATGTTATATTGTTTTGTGAGTAATTTATAATTCATTTCTCTCACAGAAGTGTTTTACTATACCACTGAGAATGGGTAGCAGTTTCCCAATTAAGCATATAGGATAATTTAGAGGAGAGGGGGTGTCATTTAAAATGTGTATATTTTTGGATAGGTATTGAGAGGTTTCAAAACATGTAGGATAACAGGCCACACATCCCTTACAAACAACATATAGCAAGAAATGACAACATTGTTAATATTTATGATTGTATCTCCAGATTCCTAATTCCTTTTACTATAGTCCAAATCAACTATAGTATTTAGAATTTATTAATCCATTATGCATAGGTTGACAGCTTCCCTCTGTAAAAAGGCTGACTGGTGCAATCCGGGGGGAAATATAGGGTTACTCTTTAAAAAGAGCTTAGTGTAATGATCTGACTAGAGCACCCAGTGTAAGCTGCCTGAGAACACCTTGCGGAGGAGAAACCCCACAAAGAAGTAACAGACTGCTGATTTGATTGGATATAACACACAACAGTACAATACAAAATACTTACACGGTAGTTCACAGGCTTGAGAGAGTTGCTAGCAGTCGGTGACTGTTCCAAAGAAGTCTTTGCTGTGACTGAAGCCGTGTAGAGGTTCAGGCCACGAAGCCTGATAGCAGGATGACCCCCTAGGATACAGACAACTACTCACCAGGCCAGGAATCAGCTTATTTAACGTACCAGTAGTATAGTTGCCCCTGATGAAAACTGGAACAGAAGAACCAAGGGTCGCAATGCTACTGTGCGACAGGGGGCTGAACCGGGGATGTTTGATAAAAGGATTTTCCTTTTTTATACTGTGCTGTTTATTGGGAGATTTCTGGCCTTAACCCTGGCATGTTTTGACCATTCTTTTTTTATATCCCCTCAGGTACCTTTTTCACAGATCTTTGTTACAAAATACTGGCCTGGCTTCTGACTACCGCTTATGCTTGCTCCTTATCTGTGCTCTCTAAACTGATTCAGCCATGTACCTTTCGGCTTACCGCCACCTCAATCTCTTCCTCACTGAGAGACTCCTGACACCTCCTACAACATCTGGCCTGATACCGGTCTTCAACATGCCTTCTGGCTGTGCCTACAGGTAAGGGAGATCTCTCCCTGCAGCACCTGTTCATCATTTTTGATGTAGGCTTGGACGCCTACAGTCAGTTCAGTTGCCTCTCTTGTGGGTAGGAGCACTCCCTTCTCTCAGCTCCTTCTCCCCGTTTTTGTTGGGAGTTGATCAGTAGCTCAAGCGGCACTCGTTAATCTCGCCAGTGGTACTGCAGCATCATCCAGCTCCGGCTGCTACTTTGTAGTCTGCACTCCCTTCCCCTCAGTTTCTCTTCACCAAAGTTAGGTGGCAGGGGTTGTGAGAATCTTTTTTTTTTTTTTGTTACATTGTTTCTTGTCAGGAGCTTTGTCTTTTCTCCCTTGTACTGCAGAAACCCAGTTTCTCCTTGAAGCCAGCCATAGATAGACGGCTTTCATCTTATATATATATATATATATATATGTATATACAGGGAGAACATCCTTCCCAGTCTTATTGGAGCTCATTCTTCTACGTTATCTTGGGCTCAGCCTGTACCAGCACTTTGGACTTAGCCATAAATAGACGGCAGTAAGTATCATTCCAATCTGCTCTTCTGCTACTTTTATTCTGGAGAGTCAGGTCTGCAGCAGACTATTTTTGGAGATCTGTTTCACCTTTTTGCAGGTATCTAGGATCCTGGGATCCTTGATCTTTCTTTTGGCCAACTCTGGGGTCTATACTCCTTTACTTCAGCTTTGGCTGCCACAAGGACATTCCAATAGGGCTCCTGCGTACCCAAGCTTTGCTTTCTAACTTCGCCCTCTAGCTCTTTCCTCCACAGGTACCAGATCTCATCACCTCTGTTCTTTTATACGGAGAAAACACTCTATTTTCCTCCTTTTTGATCTCCGCTCACCTCTTGTTGCCTTTCTGGAGAGTGAGATGGTACAGCAACAGAGGTTCTCAATTTCTATTGTGGGTTTTTGACTTGAACATGTTTGACATAAATGTCATAGTGTCTGTTTTTCATGTGTGTTATCAGGGTGGTTTTGCCAAGGTGTGTTCCCTCCTTTCCCCTTCTCACTGACTGTGCAGTGCCATTGGTGATGACTGCACTGTGCCTGCCCAAGAGGAAAATAGTCGCACACCCATGATTTTAGTGTGTAGGGAATAGATGGAGAAGAATGGCCTCTTTCTTCTTCTCTTTCACATTGCCCTTCACTGGCTAGGGCAGAGGATGATGATGATGCTGTAGCTGCAACTGCCTCAGATTCAGCACTTCAACTAGGACCAGGAGTATTGCTGCTGCTGGCAAGTGGAATCTGTCCTAGTCCTGCATCACTTGTTGACCCCATTTTCACTGTGTCCATGGTGCTCTGTGGCACACTAGCCTGCTCCTCAGCACCCTGCTGCCTTTTCATCTCAGCAGCAGCAGAAGTTAGAGCAGTTGCAATTTCCGCTAATTTCAAAAGCTCACTTCTTCTGCTGGTGATGATGATGGCCATCCCCATCCCTGTCTCCCATTCCTTTTCAGTTTGGGCTAAAAAGGCCATCAATGTCTCTTCCATCCCAGCTTCTCCACTATAATCATGGTGTGGGCTCCCTTGACCACTAGTCTGGATGCTCTGCACTGCTTCCCCTAACACTGCCCTAAAGCAAGTCCCACCAGTCACTGATAATATGATGATCACCCCCTCCTTCACTCCTAACTCTAACAAGCTGCTGGACCTTCTTAGTAGTAGTACTAGTGGTAGGACTGCTTGGGAATAGCAAGTGTGACTTAGGATCCCCTGCTGTCACACTTGGCATCATCTTCTCCTTCCCCCCTCCTGAGAATTACAAGACACACACTGGCAACAGGTTCAGCACTGGAAGCAGGCACAGCACTGGTGGCAGCAGGGGCAGCACTGGCAGCAGGTACAGCATGTCTTCCTCCCTTGAGATTAATTTTCCTAAGATTCCTAGGGGTGATTTAGTGGGACTGGGCAGCATTGGGTCTGTAGTGGTCACTTCCTCCTCTTCCTCAGACTCAGTGGACACATAAGAGTCCTTCCAGCTCCTCCTTTTATTGTTTGTAAGCTTGCTCATAGTGATAGCAATCATTATGAGCGTCTCCTGCCTCAATTTTACTACTAACGCACAGCAGAACAGCACAGCACAGCACATCTCTCTCACTCTGTAGCTGCATCTATTGTGTTTCATTTCCTGGAAAACTCCATATTTTATAGCAAAAAGGGAAAAAACAAGCTAATCAAGGGGTAAAAATGTTCTAACCATTGAAAAACACGAGGAAGAATTTTTGCCAATGGGCAAAAATGAAGATATTTAAAGTGGATTTTTCTGCAAAAAAGCGGACAACAATGTGGTTTTCACTGATTTTTTTCACGTAAACACAATGAGACCTTTCGCCCACCCATAGTCCTCTGTTTTGTTGACACCAAGAAATTTCCTGGAGGAACTTTGGGGGGTGGGGGGTGTCAAAATAGAGTCAAAATTGTAATTTTTTTGCAAAAGCTACAATGCTACACTTGCATCTATTTTTCAAATCAGAATAATGTTTAATTATTGTCATGTTTAATCAAGTTAAATAAATATGGAAAACATGGAGCTGCAGTACTATTTTATTGCTCTTGTCTGAAATTAAATGCTGGACTTAATCTCTAAATGTTAATGACATGGTGGTAATGGTTCAGTTACTGCTATCTTAAATAATATGATATCTCAGTGATTACAGTATTGTATATATTAATAAAACGCCTGCTAAGACACCTGGAAAAGTAATTTGAGATGCTCCACAATATTTTCTGAACCATATAAAAAGTTGCAAATTGTTTCTGTCCACAGTCCAAAAATACAAAATAACAATTTCACCATCTACTTATGGTACTGCTTCAAATTATCATATTATCACGTGAGTTTGTATCATCTTTACTTGATACATGTAAGTATATTATGTGGTTTCTTTATAAATGCAAATTTAAAAATTATCTTGTAAAGTTTTATGGATGGTTTCATATTTGCTATATTATCAATTAGGGATTACAAAGATTTACCAGGCAGGAACACAAAATTGATATGTCTGGTGCTAGCTGGTAAATCCCATTATTGTCAGTGATGCATAAAGCCTACATATTCAGCATGAGTAGCACTTAAGTATGTGTAAGTCCTACACTTTAGAACTTTGGATAATATTTCCCTGCCTAGTGTATGTGAGAGCAGTCTAGATTAAGAAATGCAATCATTCACAAGTACTTGGATAATTTAAGAATGATTAACAACAGTTAACTTTTGATAAACCAAAATTTCCATATCTATTATCAGAGTAAAACAGAACATGTGAACAAACTGTTAGAGGTTCTCTTAGTGCACCAAATGGACAGCTACTTTTTTATTTTTTTGACAAATTACAGCGATGTTTGGTATTTTAATTTTTTTTTACAGTCTCTGTAGGGCAATTCTTTATATTAAAGAGATGGAAGCTGATCGTTCACACCCATCCCTACATTTAATCAGATAATATACAAAAATCTTAATTTAAATACAGATATTTTAACTACCCCAAAATCACAGCACTTAACCAAAGTATGTTAGGGATCCCCATAGAAAGGAACCACACATTTAAACCTTGGTACAATCAATATTGCAAAAGTAAAAAAAAAAAAAAAAATGGTATTGTTGATTTAAATTGCTTCTTCCTTTGTTTCTAATTTTTTAAATAAAGGCACCTATACGGTATACCCAAAGTTAAGTATTTTTTTTTCTTGTTTCTAAATATGTATGTTGTCATAAGTTGAGAATAATTATTTTGGTTGAATAACATATGAGTTGGATACAAAAATGTATCTGCAAGGAAAACTGAACCAGAATAGTAAGGGTTAAGCTGAGGTTTTTTTTAGTTGCCAAGTCATGTACTGGAATGCAGTCAAAATGTTATTTTGAGAAAGGATGACTTTGGCTGCAGTAATGGACAAGCATTAGTATTTTTTAATATCCGTTTTGTATTAATGACAGGATTGAATATAATTGCAAAAGTCAGATTGGGATTCATTGCTAAGTCTTCAAATGTCCAAACATAATTTCTCTTCTCATCTTGCTTAGAATTAATTTTCATTGGTGAATGTTCTCAAAAATAGACACGTTAATAGTTTATATTTTATAAATTAACAAAATGCAGAGTGAGTGAACAGAAGAAAAATCTAAATCAAATCAATATTTGGTATCACGCGCTTTGCTTTCAAAACCGCATAATTTCTTCTAAGTACACTTGCACAAAGTCACAGAATTTGTAGGCATATAGTCAGGTGTATGATTAAACAACTATACCAAACAGTTGCTAATGATCATCAATTTAATATGTAGGTTGAAACACAATCACTAACTGAAACAGAAACAGCCTTGTAGGAGGAATAAAACTTTGTGAGGAACAGCCAAGCTCAGCTAACAAGGTAAGGTTGCTGAAGACAGTTTAATGTCAAAAATCACACACCATGGCAAGACTGAGCACAGCAAGGTAGTTATATTGCATCAGTAAGGTCTTTCTCAGGCAGACATTTCAAGGCAGACAGGAGTTTCCAGATGTGCTGTATAAGCACTTTTGAAGAAGCACAAACAAACAGGCAGTGTTGAGGACTGTAGAAGCAGCGGTCAGTCAAGGAAACTTACTGCATCAGATTAAAGATACATCATGCTTACTTCCCTTTACAATCCGAAGGTGTCCAGCAGTGCCATCATCTCAGAATTGGCAGAAAACAGTGGGACCCTGGTATACCCATCTACTATCTGCAGATGTCTTGTCAGAACAGGTCTTCATGGAAGACTTGCGGCCAAAAATCCATACTTCCGACGTGGAAACAAGGCCAAGAAAATCAACTATGTAAGAAAACACAGGAAAAGGAGTGCAGAAAAATGGCAGCAGGTGCTCTGGACTGATGAGTCAAATGTTTAAATATTTGGCTGTAGCAGAAGGCAGTTTATTCGCCAAAGGCTGGAGAGCGGGACAAGAATGAGTGTCTGCAAGAGACAGTGAAGCAGTGCGGAGGTTTCTTGTAAGTTTGGGGCTGCATTTCTGCTAGTTGGGGATGTGGTCAGAACTAATGGTATCATCAATGCTGAGAAGTACAGGCAGAAACTTATCCTTCATGCAATACCATCAGGGAGGCATCTGATTGGTCCCAACTTTATTTTTCAGCACGATAACACCCCATACATACAGCCATAGTCATTAAGAACTAATAAAGATGAACAACAAGTCCTGAAAGTGATGTTATGGCCCCCACAGAGCCCTGATCTGAACATCATAGAGTCTGTCTGTGATTACATGAACAGAGAGGAGCAACTGAGGCTGCCTAAATCCACAGTAAAACCGTAGTTAGTTCTCCAAGATGTTTGGAACAACCTATCTACCTAGTTCCTTAAACTGTGTACAAGTGTACCTAGAAGTATTAATGCTGTTTTGAAGGCAAAGGGTGGTCACACCAAATATTTATTTGATTTAGATTTTTTCTTTTGTTCATTCACTTTACATTTTGTCAATTAATACACATAAACTATGAACTTCTCGGTTTTTGAAAGCATTCTTACGTCACAGCTGTATTTCACACCTACCTAAAACTTTTGCACATTACTGCATATATATGTATATATATTTGGATTTTTTGAGAATGATTGGTTAAGGTGTGTGTTCCTCCTGAGAACTGGCCAGTTTTGTTTGAAGATTTGGTGTATTCACATTCCTGCAGTATTATATCTTGTGACAAAAGACATTAGTGGTTTTCTAAGCGTTCACGCTTACCTTTACTAGGGAGCCGGCTGCCGCAGTGCTCCGTTGTGCAGCCGGTCCCCTTGGAGTCCCGGATGCTGTTTCTTCTGTGCCCTCTGCTGGGCGGCAAAGTCAGGCGTGCGTCACTGGGATTCCATAGTGACGCAATGCCGGTTCTTAAAGGCACAGTACTTGGTGCTCCACCTTCAAGGGGTGGAGCTAAGAGTATTTAAACTGCCTGTACACTAACTCACTTGCCCTTTCGTGGTGTTCCAGTGCAGTTGTATTGATTGAGCTCTGTGTATTACCCTGGATTGTCTGGCTACCCGATCTGGTGCTGACCTGTGGCTCTGTTTGACTATCCGCCTTGTGTATGTCCCTTGGCTTGTACGATAACCATTCTGGGGCAGACCTGTGGCTCTGGCTGACTACACGCTCCGTATATGACCTGGCTTGTCTGACTACCCACTCTGGTGTTGACCTGGGGCTCTGTACACTGCATATCCAGCATACCAACACTTCAGTGGATATCCTATCTGGTGCAAACCTGTGGCTCTGGCTGACTACCCACTCCGTGTATGATCTGGCTTGTCTGATACCCACTCTGGTGTTGACCTGGGGCTCTGTCCACTGCGTATCCAGCATACCAGCGCTTCAGTGGATATCCTATCTGGTGTTACCCTGTAGCTCTGGCTGACTACCCGCTCAGTGTATGACCTGGATCGTCCGACTACATATTCCTTGCTACCGGGATTTTTTTTGGTGATCCCCTAGGTGCGAACCTAGGCTCAGACATTCCTTACTACCGTTACCTAGCAATTAAGTCTGATTCCCCTACAGGTGCGGACCGGGGGTTCAGTCCGTTATCCTTCCTGAGTGTATTTCAATATAGTATGGTAGTCTCCAGGTGCAGACCTGTGGCTCTGCAGATTACACATACGTTACAATTACTGTGCCATTCTGACCAAACTCCTTACAGAGTGCACAGGTTGAGAACTACTGTTTTAGAACAAAATAAGAAGATAAGACTGTATAGAAAAAGCTGGGCAGGCTGGAGGACTGCAATGCAGATCATCCTCAACAAGCTGTTGGCTGGGTGAGAATGATGGGAATTGTAGTCCTCAAGAGATGGAGGGCCTCAGCTTGCCCACTACTGCTATAGCCTATGCCAGTGTTCTAATGCAAAACATTTGAAGGACATATACTGTAAGTAATTATTCAAACAAATTTAAAAAATGCTTATTTCTATAAGTATAAATGCCTTCCAATATGATATTAGTTATACCACCCCAACTTTAAAGGCTGTTTTTCCCTCAGCTCTTATATAAAGCAACAGACACAACTGCAACAGAACACCTCGACACTTACGTCAGCAATATAAAACCATCCTCCAAGAAACCTAGTACTGCTGTCACTATGGCATTTTGCCCACTCCACTAAGTACAAATGATGTCAAGAAAGTCAGGGATACAATGCCAATAGTTTAAAAGAGCAGTAAACTTTCTTTTTATGAAAACCTTCACCTTATAGAGCTTTTACTGCTGAGAAAAACAAGGAACATTCCACTCCTGGCAACATTTATTCAAAAGTTGTAACTGTTGATATTATAAGCAAAAGTTCTTCCGAATCCACTACATCTCCTTTGAATCCCAGAGTGGAGATGGGTGATTTTCTCCATCTGCAAAATATTGTGTGGATACACGCTACAAACACTGTTTAACATTGAAGTAACACCATAACGGACACTGACACAGTCCGGTGCGCAGAAGAATTCCCGCTCTCCAAACACGGGAAATGTCACAATGTAGCAAAATCAAAGATTCATTGGCACTCAGACATAAATATGAATATGTGGGGCATCCATGTATTTAAAATCCACCAACCTTTATTCCAGGATTCATAAAACATCAAACATGTAGATGCACACACGTAACAATAACTGGATAGGGAGGAAGCATAAAGCAGGACTTCTATGTGGAAGGCTCATAAGCCCGAAATGTTTTGCGCTATCAAGCGCTTATTCATGGACAACAGCTGTTGACAATCAACGTACTTAAATAACCTCCATGGTCTAGTGATAGGTTAAAATTTTAATTTTAATGTATTCATATTTATGTCTGAGTGCCAGTGAATCTTTGATTTTCTCCATCTGTTTGTTATGTCAGACTAATCTCTGATGGTTCGCTTTTGAAATGTTGCATCAAAAATATTGTGCAACTGGAAGCCGCATTAACCATGTCACATTGTTTAAAATGGCGGCATGAGAACCACGCGATGCATAAAAGCGAGAGGTTCTCATGTCACCTCTTTAAAAGACGCTGATGTAGTACCAGCATACAGCTCCCATCATCCTTAGGGCTATGCTATTGTTAATGCATTCTCCTCCAAAGAAAGCCCAGTTAATTTAGGTTGGCCAAAGGGTTGTGGATTTTTCCTTTCACTATTTAAAAATATTTCTAAAGTTTACTGTGCTGATATCATCCAATCACTTGTGATGAATCTGTACCAGCAGTGATTACCATTAAAACCTAGGAAAAATTGCTTTCTTCCTTTCATCCAGATGCAAACCATTCAAATTCAAAAAATCCAGTGTTTTTGTAATAGAAATTCCTTATCTTTTTTGAATGTGTATGGTTTGCATCCAGATTTATAACTGAAAAGAAAGCAACTTGCTTGTGGGACTTTTTCCAGATCAATGTATGTTTATGAAAGACAATCATAAGGACTGCAAGTATGTAAAGGAATTTTACGATTTTTCTTACTTTGAGTTTATTTATCATATATCTATATCTATATATATATATATATATATATATATATATATATATATATATATATATATAATGGAGAGAGAGAGAGAGATATGCTCTTTGTATAAGGATTATGTATTTTTGATGTAAGGGGGTTGTCAAGGTGCCCGTGCTATTACTGGCGACATTCTGTCAATTTTACTTCCTGTTGCCTCTTATTGGTTGGTGTGGCTTTGCCCCGCCCAGTATTTGTCCTTAAATACTGGGTCTTGTCACTTCTCCAGTGCCCTTTTGTGGTGTTTCCATTGCCAGTGCTTGTTCCAGTTATTTGTGTGATCTCTGTGTATGACCCAGACTGCCTGACTACTCTGCTGTATCCGTTCCTTCGCTGTGTACCGACCCGGACTGCCTGACTACTCTGCTGTTTATGTTCCTGCTCTGTGTATCGACCTGGATTGGCTGACGTTCCTGCTCTGTGTACCAACCCGGCCTGGCTGACATTCTTGCTCTGTGTACTGACTCGGATTGGCTGACTTTCCTGCTCTGTGTACCGACCCGGTTTGGGCCAACATTGTCCTGTGTTTCAGGGCCTGCCTGCGGTCCCATCTGGTATCCGGCTTAGGGTTGTCATTCGGTGTCCTCTCTGTCTACTGACAGATCCCCTGTTGCCTCGTTGTTGCTCAGGCAGTCTTGTTACTGTGACCCAGTCATTTATTGTGCCGCGTGGGCAACACTCCTGTGTGGTAGATCCATCTGGTTGCACCACGGTACGCTTGACCTTTTACTGCTGCAAGCTGAGATTGTTCTAACCTTGGGTGCCTCAGGCTACTCTCACTATCTGGCAGTTGACTCTAGGCCTGAGCGTTCGTTAACCCCTTCGGTTGCAGTCTCCGTTCGGTGTTCCTCAGTGCATAGAGTTGTAGTCCTCCATTACTACTACGGCAGTCTACAGCTTGTCCTGGGCCTCCGTTTACTCCTGCGGCTATTCTGTCACTCTCTGCAGAGTGAGAGTCTTGTGGGCCTCGCGCTATTAGGGCCTGTCAGTCTTCTTGGCCTAATAGCAAATTTCACTGCTGTCTCATTTGGGAATCACACAAACTATACCTGACCTGTGTCAGTATTATATTGTTGCTGTTATATATATATAATGGACCCGTGTGGGTATTGATTACTGTAACCTGACCTGTGTCAGTACTATATTGTGTACATATATTACTGGACCCGCGAGGGTTATTATTATTCTGTAGTTTTTCAATAAAACTGTGTTTTATCTAAACCTATTGTGTTTGAGTGTCCATAAATTCGTTACAGGGGTGGGATATCTGGTTCATGACTAAATATCTGCATAGAGCTAATAAATATATTTTTTTTACTTTTCTATTTTGTTGAGTACTGTGGAATCCTCTCTCTATATTACTGAGACACTTGAGAGGTGTAGATCCAACTTCTTTAACACGTTTCTCTTTTTTTCTTTTCTTTTGCTTTTTATTTTTATTTAGCTAAGGCTGCACTTAGAGCCCCAAAATAGTTTAGCTTGCTGCCTGTGCGAGATTGTCATGTCACCATTTTGATCATGGCGACATGGTGAATTAGTTGAAATGTCTTAAGCATGTGACATTTCAAAAGGACACCATCTCTGACCATCACATTTGTGAGTACCATTTGTCTGTGATTTGGTACATTGATTATCACAGTTTTATACTATTGGGTGCCCTATTTGTATTTTTGTTTCTATATATCTTGACCCTGTGGAGAGACCAAGTTTCTCAGGAGCAGCCCAGCTTGTTCATACCGTGATCCACTGTGTCTGGGTAAGTGAGATATCCCATAAGGTACTTTAAGCTAGGAACTACATAAGTAGTATCACAGTCTTTATCTTTGTGAGCATCCACTCACTGTGTGTGTGCGTGTGTGTGGTGGACGCCTCTTTACAACATTCAGGCTGCACTATGGGTTCCTCTTTTTGTCTTTTTTTTTGTATTCTCAAGTGTGACTGGGGGTCACCTGCTGTCACAATTACCCTCTCCTCAGTAGAATTCACACTGACAGCAGTAGTAGCAGGCACAGGTAGCTCATGTGTGGTGCTGCTCATACTGCTAGCCAGTTTTGCTTTCTTCAATATATGTCCCCAGGGGAACAATGTCAGGGGAATGGGAGTCATTGAGTCAGGGGTATGTGGGCTCCCTTAATTTCTAGTGCTTCTGATTTCCTCTTCTACCTCTGTATTAGCGGCATTAGGGTACACCCAGCTTCTACTGCTGCTAGTCATAGTGCTAGCCGGCACTATTTTAACTTTTATTTTCTCTCTCTCTCTCTCTCTCTGCCTGCTTCCACTTTCTTTGGCTCCTAAACTACGCCATGCTGCATGGTAGGAAATTTTGGATTTTTATAATATGGAGGCGAGAAGTTTTGCCACCATTGGAAAGCATAGGTGGGAAATGGATTGTTCTCACTGGATATTCTGTGAGGTTAGAAAATCTGGAAAATCTATGAGTTTCTATATGGGCAGGAATCACCCTGGAAAAAGTGGAAATATTGCTTTTTTTCACAAAACTTTCATAGATAACAAAACATGACTTTTTGCCCATCCCTAGTATTAACCTTATACTTGCCTTGCCAGTCTTCCTGCAACCGACATACAACACTCCACCGTTGCCTATCTATCAGCAGTCTGAAATCCATTCTACCGTATTCAAGTGACCTGTCTGCTTTACCCGTCTGTTAGGGGTGTTCTTGCTTGTAAGCTTCTTACAGTAAGTTATTTTATCCCTGTTTTTTCAGTGACCAGATCAATCTCCTACCATTTATACTGTCATTGTTGGACATGATCTGGGACCACAGGTCCACTATTATTAACATTCCCTCCAATGCCTTGTGGATCCAGTCTCCTAGCAGGCCTATTTGGTCATGACATCACAATAATATACTGTAATTATACTGAAGCAAAACATTAATTTTCCAAACTTTAGGCTAGGATCTGTTTGAGAACATATGAAGCAAAGCTGGCTTCTGCTGGTTGTCTACTGTGAGGCTGCCACATATTTATGCAGCTGTCATGCAAACATAGTTTAACAAATATAAATCTCATCAGTATACAATACAGTCTATTGAGTGAGAAGTGGTGAGAGAATTTTAATTGAGGAAAATGATCACTTTTTTCCCATTTAAACAGCCCCATGTTCAAAAATAACTTAGAGTATGTCTCTGGCAAACCAACTGCACCATACAGGATAAATAACATTTCCCAAAATTTAAATGGGGTTTTTAACCCATGTAATGTTAGAAAGGTCTCGCAACGCAATGGATACCTCTTTAAAGGAATAGTAATGTTTCACAATAAAAGCAGCTCCAATTAATCTTCATAGTATTTGTCCAAGTTGTAGGTCAAGAGTAATTGAATGATAAAGCATCCCTTACCACCCCTTTTACTGATATAACACTGCTCACCTCAGAGCAGCAAGGCTGTCTGGATGGATCGCAGAGAGGGACAATCTTCAGTGAGCATAAAGGAAAAACCTGAAAAACCTGTCAAGGGGGGAAGGGTTTTCCTTATGCTCAAAGTAAGAAGATTGTCCCTTGCTGTGACCTGTCCAGTCCTAGGACCAGATTCCACACCTGAGGGAAGGTGGCTTACACTAGGTAAAAGGGGCAGGAGAGGTAATACTTTATCATTCAATTACTATTAAACTACAACACTGACAGTATTGAAATAATACACTCCATGGTCCAAATACTATGAAGAGTAATTGGAGCTGCTGTTTTTGTGAATCATTACTATTCCTTTAACATCCACAGGGTTAAAAGGCCCATTTAAATAAATGGAATGTGTTTAATTTGTCCCCTGTGGTTCTCTTGGTTGGCCTCAGAACTACTCCACATTTCTTTTAAGTGATACAGTTTTCCATTTAACCCTTTAAGCTCTAGAGGAGTATGCAATGTAATGCATTGCGTACCCCTCTGGCACTCAAAGGATTAGCAATGTATTGGGATTGAAAGTCTGACTATGGTGAGTGCACATGAAACACAAGAGTTTGTGTCTAAGAGCCAAAAACTACCACTTTGCGTTCCAGCTGAGGGGTTAGTTTTCTGACCCCACAGAAATGCTAGGATAGGAAAAATTTTTTGTGTTGCACAGAGCAGCCCTAGACATTTCTTTTTACCACGTCTGCTCCTGTTGCAGCAGACTTATTAAATCTGATAATTGCCCGATAAGGTCCTTAATACTATAACCATTATCTTGTATTTTCACTGATCAGTCTTTGAATTTATTAAAATTTTCTGTATACATTCTATTAACTTTATAAGAATTCTATTGTATGTATTTGCATTGAAATAAACATTTGATTACATGAATTAGCATAATAATACTGACTGTGCAATATTAGTAAAATTGTTGAATAGACAGTAAAATGTGAATACTGTTTAGTAAATATGGAAATGTACAATAAAAAAACGTTGGCATGGTTTCTATACAAGACACAGTAAGAGTATCAGATTTAAAACCTTTAGGGAGAAGGCCAGCATAGTTTACAAGTCACCAAACTTATTAATAGGCCTGACTACCCTTTGCAATGTCAACTGTAACGTTAATCCGTATCCTAAATCACAGTGTCTCAAATGTCAGCTGCCAGTAGCTGCCTTCCTCTTCTCCTGTGTAGATCTAAGAGCACAATGGAGAATTTTGAAGAAAATAATCTAACAAAAGACAACTTATTACAGCCTCAAAACATAGGGGATTCTTGTGTAGAGGAAGATGATGTAAAAGCTACTATCAAGCCTCGTTTATCTCCACTTCCAAGAAGACGCAGCTCTGTGTCTTCAGATGAAGGAGAATTGGAACCTCCATCAACTGTTGCAAGAAAAGTGTCCTTTGCAGATGCATTTGGTTTTGATCTGGTTTCTGTTAAAGAGTTTGATACTTGGGAAGTGCCAGCTGTATCACAAAACCTTACAGCTGAAATGGAAAACAACCACAAAGAGGAATATTTTTTGACACCTGGCTTTACATTGCCATCAGCTGATGGCATTTTGAATAATCTGCATGCAAAAAAAGTTATTCTAGAATCAGCAGACTTTGCACCAAATATTTCTTCTATGAAAGGAATTATTCGTGTTTTAAATGTCTGTTATGAGAAACAAATATATGTGCGAATGTCACTTGATGATTGGCAAAGCTATTATGATTTATTAGCAGAGTATATTCCTGACTCTTGCGATGGTGATTCTGACCAGTTCTCCTTCAATATTTCACTGGTGACTCCTTATCAAAAAGAGGGAGCCAAAGTTGAGTTCTGCATATGTTATGAAACGCCAGTTGGTACGTTTTGGGATAACAATGATGGACACAATTACATCCTACTATGCCATAGGAAAGAACATGTTGCAAATGATCAACCTTCAGATGAGCTTGCAGACAAATTTAAGAAAAGTTGTTTAAAGTCAGCTCAAAGGTAAGTCTCTCAGTATCAATGACCTTCACACTTTATGACAGGACAGCAGTCTTACTCTAAAAAAACTTTTTCTTTATTTGGTAGTATAAAATATAGGAATCTAGAATGCATCACAGTGCCACGCACAGGAAATGTCTCTTGCATCCAGAACATTAAAAGAAAGACATCTTTTTGGTAATTTGTTTAACAGGAACATATTCTTTGGTTAGTGATCTTCATAGAACGGTTTTTTCAAATATATTTTTGCATTGGATATGTTATTGCCTGTATTTACTGATATCCTGTTTTGTCTGTCTTTAATTTAAGCCTATTGTGATGAAATATAAATAGTCTGTATGAGATAAACCACTGAGAAGTTTAGTACCTTTTCAAATAGTGAAATGGCACTATCCATCTTTAGACTATAACATAGTTCCAGTAGGAAAAAATACAACAACATAAAAATAAAAATAGCAATTATATTTTCACATCCCTAACTTGCGGTATCAGCTTACTACTTAATTTACAAAGGTTACTAATTTCAAGTGCATTGTGAAGCTTAATTACAGTATACATACATTGTAATTTAAGAAAGGTCTCTAAACCCTGAAAAATGGCTTCAGATAACTGCAAAAGCAGGAGTTAAGTTGTGCCCGCTACAGTGCTGCAATGCTTCACTTTAAGTAAACTACAAAATTACAATTTAAAAATGCATGTTTTATATCCTTTTGAAACAATGTATATATATAGCTAGATAAAATAGTACTTAATGATGTATAACTGTGAAGATGAATCAGACCGACATTTTGACCCTTACTTGAGCTTTTATTTTCATAAAAGCTCAAATAAGGGCCAAGATGTTGATTCACTAGAGCTGCACAATTTTGTACCTTGAAGACGTACCTTTCAGTCACTGGAGGTGATTCACTAAGCGGTGATAAAGAGGTGATAAAGTGGAGATGACTTCTCCAGTTTATCACTTCTCCAGTTCCTATACTATTCGATAGAGCCTTTGCACTAAGATCTCCAAAGTTTAAAGGGATAGTAACACTTCGTTTTAACTTTATTTTATTTTGTAGGCATTAAAAAAACATGAAGAATGATATAAGTCTTATCTCTCAAACCTTTATGGTTTATGAGATATTCACAAGCAAAGTTCCCCTCCCCGCCCCTTTTTCCTAGTGTAAGCCATCTCTTCTCAGATGTGAGTCTGGTTGTATGACAGTACAGATAACAGAAGGGGACAATTTTCTTTGTATGAAAACAATGAAAGCCCTTCCCCCCTTGAAAAGTTTTTCAGCTTTTTCCATTATCTTAATTGAAGATTGTCCCTCTCTGCAGTCTACCTGGGCATCTCCCTTCTTATCTGGTTGAACAGGGGGGGATACTTTGTTTGTGAATATCTCTTAAACCATAAAGGTTTCAGAGATAAGACTTATATCATTCTTCATGTTTTTTTAATGCCTACAAAATAAAATAAAGTTAAAATGAAGTATTACTATCCCTTTAAGAAATCATAGTGCATAGGCTCCATAGAATAACATAGGAACTGGAGAAGTCATCTTTACTTTCACGTCTTTATCGCCACTTAATGAATCTCCTCCAATTATTACTTCTAATTTTCTATGACTAGTGTATATATATATATATATATATATATATATATATATATATATAAAATCTGATGGTGTTCTAGTTATGATCATTAATTTCCATTCTCAATGCCAAATTCAAACTACTCCTTCGATAGTTTCTCATTAACAAATTACAGGAGTACATTGATGTTTGTTTTAGGAGTGAGACAGCATTCCATGGTGGAACAAATTGTCCAGATAGAACAGCACATTGCTGGCTCCTCACTGTATAGCTAAAAGATATTAGACATCCATGCCAAGGACAGAAAACAAGTTGTTCATCTGAGAGAGAAGGAAGACTTATCTATCTGTACACTTAAACATCAGAAACATGGGTTAATCATAGCCTGGTTCATATATATATATAATATAGAATTTCCTAGGTGCAGAGAGGAAGAGAACTTGTAAAGCATCCAACTAATCCTTAACCTTTCAACCTCATGATTTACACAATTACTAGCAGTACCATGTGAGCGAGAGGTCTGAGTCATGTTCTTTGGTGCAACAAATTGGCTCAAGTTTAATGCTGCAAAGACAAACTATGATGAGATGAAATTAGGTTTTCTGAATGAAGGACTATGTGAGTAGATTGTAAAGTAAATGGTGATTAGGCAGCGCGTGCTATTGATGGTGAACATAGTGGACCTTATGTATATATACGCAAAGTGTGCAATTCAGAATCTAATCAACTACGCTAATATGTGTGTGTGTGTGTGTGTGTGTGCGCGAACATAATTCTCCATATTTACATCGATTTAAATGAGATATTAGCCCCTTAAATTTTAAGGGTCTCATATGCATTATGTCGCAATGCATTTGAGACCTCGCTAGCATGCAAGGTGTTAATTGCCGCATTTAAATCAATTTGTATTTGTCCCCTGTGATGCATTTAATTTTGGACCATCATTTCCTTTGTTTTTATGCATAAGGTCCAGTGTTAATATTACATTTATAAAAAAATATAGGAGAGCTTTTGGTAGAAAATGCTCTCCTGAAAAATACTTTCACAGCTGTTCCAAAGAGTTATCACATTGTTTTAATTCCTCCTACAAGTATAATCTGTCAGACATTAATGAAACTGAAATATCCTGTAAGCTCTCCACGAGGTATCAATATCAATATACCTGGCACAAATAGGATTCTAAGCCTTTGCTCCACAGTATTGTAATATTTCATTGTTATTGCAAAATGGCATTGAAAGAAACAAAGCATTTTTTTTTTATTTGGAGATATTTGGGGGTTTTCATTCAGAGCACTGACATCGTCTTATTTTAAAAAGAGGTTTAACCTGTTGAGTGTCAGAGGGGTATGCAATGCATTACTTTGCAATGCATTGCATACCCCTCTGGCACTCAAAGGGTTAAGCAGAGGCTTCCTAAACCGTAGCATGTTAGTGATATCTCTGCACATTGCAAATCAGTACTTTAATTTATATAGCATCTGAGGAGTTAAGGTGGAAATAAATAGCAAGTATTAACCCTTTGAGTTACAGCGGTATCCAATGCATTGCATTGCAATCTGTTGGTTACCTCTGTGGTAGTCAAAGAGTTCCTTGGGTAAATGGGTGAATTCCTTAGCTGCCTAGAGCTGGCTTGGACTCACAGTGCAGGCGCACAGATATCACTAAGGAAAGATGTCTGTGCTCCGTCCTGCCTGTCAGTCCCACAGCAATGAATAATTTGCATTAACGAGGTAATAATTCTGGGGACTAGCACTACTAAACAGCTAGTCGCCAGATGAGGAATTATTTGGGGCCATCTTTGTTAAGTGTGGTAGTTCCGCTATAAGCAGGAAAATGGCTGTAAAATAGATTCCAGTACATTCTTTTATGCATACTTTTATATATACATTGCCTCCATTTAAATTTTTTTTGCCTCTTTAAGAAAAAATATCTAAGATTCTTAAAACAAAAATGGGCTATCCCTATACTGGATACTATGCACTAAGGAGCAAGTTGATTCTTATCCTCCTACATAGGAAGACAGAGGTTAAGTCTCTCTTACTACTTGTCCCACTGTATTTACTAGCTCTGTTCTTTCATTATCACTTTTAGTATTGTTCTTGTTATTTGATTGGAACATTTTATTTTGGGGTGGATCTCACTTAAGGCTATACAACATGGCTCTTTTCTTGGGTTATCAGATCACTCCTTTAAAAAGAGGGGGTGCATATGAAAAAAGCATGCTTCAGGGTTGTATGGAAATCATTGCAACCCAGTCATCCAGCCTGCATTTTACATTTGCATCCATTTTTAAAGGGATAATCTGTCAACCCAACCCCTACCTGAGATTTTCACTTTATGATAAAAATGCTAGATCACACTAAGTAAAGTAAAGACATTGGGCTTTATTCAAAAAGCTAAATATCTGTATTTCTGTAACATGCTATCTGCATAAAGGCCACATGATTTTATATGTTTAACCCGTTATATACTTTGGAATGCATTAGACCTCTCTAGGACCCAAGGGGTTAAAAGCCCCATTTAATCAATCATTTAAAGAAAAACAAAATCCCATGGTACTGTTCTGGTTTGTTCTCAGTTTGCACCTCTTTAGCTTGTTGCTTAAGGTCCACATATTGTTTTCATTAAGGCCTGTTGTGTGGTGGATCTCTTCATAATGCAGACCTTGGAGCTGGGAAAAGGGGCATCAGTCCACCAGAACCTGGCAATATATGTCTGAGGGATGTATCATGCATACACTGGGGAATTCTGGAGCAAACCCACTGAGCCACAGAGAACAAATACACATACATACATTTTTCCCCACCCTACTCCTTTCTACTTCTCCCACCTTACTTCCTTCACTTTCTTTCCTCTACATACTTACACTTCCACAACCTCTTCACACCCATTACTCTTATCATCATACCTTTACATTCCTTGAAATAAGTGAAAGTACTGACCTCCTTCACTGTACCTCTTGTACAACTTGTGACAATATGCCCAATTAACACTCCCCTTTCTTATCACCTTTCCATAGCTGAACTTTGATAAGACATTCTCCCTTTACTTATGTTTATGCTTTCATACCAGGTTGTACTTAATTAACTGTTAATTGTTACTCGTTATTCCATATGAATGTATGTAACTGCTCTTTGGTGCTGTACTACTTAACATCTTCAATAAAATAAAAAGAAAAAAAAACATATTTGCCGTGTTTGCCAATTGCCAAAAAATGTTCTCTATTTTTTCAATGGCTGCAAACATTTTGCCCCTTTACTTACTACTACTCACTATGAGCACCTGAAATATAAATAAAAGAAGGAGCTGGAAGGCCAGTGAGTCTGAGAAGGAGGAATTGAAGGGTCTGGATGCCCTGATTCCCCAAACCCAATGATGTCCAGTCCCCTTACATCACCCTTAAGGAAATTTGTGTCACAGGAAGAGGGTAGTAGTGTGAGCTGGACAGGTCAGGTACATGTGCCCGCTGCTACTGCTGCCCTTGCCAGTGTGGTCTTGTGATTCTCAGGAGGACATGAGGAGGAGATGATGCTAAGTGTGACAGCAAGGAACCCTAATCACACTTGCCATCCCAAGCAGTCCCACCACTGACACTACTACTACTATGATTCAGCAGCTACAGATTCAGAGTGTTAAGAGTGAGGGAGGGGGTTATACTAGTAGTGAGAAAGACTCAGAGACTGAAATTAATGTGGTTGCTGTTAGTGATAGTGAAGCAGCTCATGGGACTAATGTGACCAAAGTAGATCCTCCGGCTGATGCTGAGGTGGAAGAATAGAGAAACCCAGCCAGAGACTGATGGCAAAGTTTGATGGCAGGCACAACACCTGGCTCGCCATGACCTTGCCCTAGGGTCAGGCTATGGAATGATGTGATTATATCTTCTGGCAGTCCAACTCATTCATCGTTACCTCCTCCACCAACTGATAGCCATTGTGTAGATGTCAGGATGCGGCAGTTCGTCCACCCATTGCACACTGATGGTGGATAATCATAACCAGGTAATCAAGTGGCATCTGAGGAGATTCCATCCCACAGAATATGCTAAGCTGGGGCAGGGATGGTGCATCATTACTATTAAAACTGCTAGTTATCATGTGTCTTCAGCTGGGAAGTGGACAAGGGGCACAGTGACAGCAGCAGTACTTGGTTTCTGGTGGGATGTTTTCCCATTGGGGACCTTAAGCGTCATGATGTTTGGTTAGAATTGTGCCAGGTGTTTGATGTAAGTGTGAATGTGCCATTTATTCCCAGTCCTTCCCTTATTTACCACAAACACTGTGCATATTTCATTTGCTGATGGGTGGCACAGTTCCTTCCTGTGCTCAAGGGAAAAAATGATATTCCAACAACACACCCATGATTTTCAAGGAGGGGTAGGTGCAGAAGCATTACTGACAACTTGTTTTCTCCACATGCCTGAAGTGGTGGGGGCTAGTTGTGGGGTGGCAGCTGCCTCAGGTTCATCACTAGAGCTAGTATAGGCAAGTAGAACCATGATCATCCATCACCCATATCAATGCTGTTGTTGATTTCATTGCCTAATGATCCTTCTGCTTAACCTCTTAACGTCCAATGCCATGCCAGGACCGCCACGGCTGTATGGTACTTAAGGACCAGTGACGGTCCTAACACGTCATGGAATTCAGGGCTCCCCGAGCTCTGAATCGGATACACAAAAAAAAAAAAAGCTCAGTGGTCCTTAAGTGCAGGCTGTGCATGCTCGTGCTGGTCCTTAAGGGGTTAAACAACAGTAGCAGCAAGAACAGAAGTGGCAATTGCCGCAATGACACTGGGGCACTTGATAATGGCTAGTGGATACTGGCCACCATAACATGACCAGATGGCACTAGGCCAGCTGGGCATATTTTTTTCTCAGGGCTTGTTCTTTCCACACAAATCAGAGGTCTACAAGAAAAAAAAACAATTTATGATGTCTTGTTTCTAACAAGCTTAAGTCCTACAAATCACTGATTCCTCAAAGCTTGTGACACTAACAAGTCAAAGTCCTACAAATCATCCTCTACAAAATACTCTATCCCGTCAAGTATCAGTCTGATACGTTATGTACCAATTTTATATATTTTATTTATTTATTTTTTGAACTGTCTCCCTAATCCCAGTCAACAAACTCCCCCTAAATGTTCCATCTTCAATTGATTCTTTCCACACACTCCACCAACACAGGTACCCTCAGATCCTTTTTATACTATGCCTTTGGGAAATAAAATAACATTTGTTATGTGTAAATTCAATGTTCCCATTGATTTCAGTGCGCTAGGTGAAAAAAGTGGAAAAAATGTCACTTTTTTTTTTTACATTGGGTTGATGGTAAGGTTAGCAGGTCTGCTTTATACCCCCTGAAAGTAATAATGTGAGTCTTCTTTGGCAGGAAGATGAGGGATCTCTGCCAAATAGAAGATCCCTATGTTTGAATGCTATATGGGAGACCAATGTTCAGACACTCAAAAAGTTAAAATTAACACCATACTGGTGAACATTTGACTCAGGTGGACTGCAACTCCCATCATTATCCTCATGTGCATAAGCAATTTAATGTACAGACATACTCACACTGGAGTCCTCAAGTTTTAGGAGGCATAACCTTGTTGTTACATTCTTTCCAATAAATATTAATAAGATGATAAAGCCAACAACAAGTGGACCTGCCATCTTGATTCTAGTTTGCATATTTGAAAAAGAAATTAAAAACTGTTAGCCAAAAGAATAGCAAATGTACAGTTAAAGAGATATTCATACTGGCACAGTATACTAATTTATGCTAATTGCAGTATATGTGCTGTACCCATAATACTTCATTTGTTAATTAAGCTTTACTGTGATATGTCATGTGCTAATGAAGCCTTTTCAATGACATTTCATATGCTAATTAAGGTTTTCAGTGCTCCCTGAGAAGAATTTCACTTTCACTTTTTCTAGAAATAAAAAATATTCCCTGAACTGCTGGACTTTCGGTTAACATGACAGTTTTGAATGAAGGTTTCAAGTATATAAAAAAATGAAGGTGACAGAGATTCTAAATGCATTCCTGTATTTGGGACTTCAGTTTCCTGTATAGGTGTTAGTGTATAAACAATTGAGTTTCAGAAGGGTGAGCAATATCTATCTATTACATCAGGCATTTAAAACTCATATACATTCGAAGTCCAACATTGGGTGATAGGGTAACCTTATATGTGCATGTATGTGTATATATCTATACACAAACATTTATATTTTGCGTTAAAGAGTATGGACCGTAATCGACGATGCTGGTCCAGTGTGGGTTGACAGATATATGACCCTGCTGAGGACTAGAACCTGCAACCCTGAGGTTTGAGCAGATTCCACAGATGTTGCATTAACCAACCGAGCTATCTCACAAGGTCCTTATATACTAGCAGGTGTGCAGCACAGCTTTGCTCTGCAGTAAACCTTGTTGTTTGTTTTTTTCATTGTATTAAAATTCAGACCTCCTGGTGGGGCATCACTCCATATATATATATATATATATATATATATATATATATATATATATATATATATATATATATATATAATATAATATGCACAATATTATGCAAAAGTCTTGTATCAATTAACAAAATGATAGTGAATGAGCAGAAGAAAAATATAAAACGGCATCAATTCTTCTAGGTGCCTTTGCACACAGTTTTTAATTAAGTCAGCAGGCAGGTTGTTCCAAGCATTTTGGAGAACTAACCACAGTTCTTCTTTGTATTTAGGCAGCCTCTGTTGCTTTAATCCCAGACAGACTCAATGATGTTGAGATCAGGGCTCTGAGGGGGCCATATCATCACTTCCATTGCTTCTTGGTCTTCTTTATGCTGAAGATAGTTATTAATGGCTTTGGCTGTATGTTTGGGCTCCTTGTCATGCTGCAGAATAAATTTGGGGCCAATCAGATACCTTCCTGATGGTATTACATGATGGATAACTATCTGACTGTACTTCTCAGCATTGAGGAGACCATTAATTCTGACCAAATCCCAACTCCATTTGCAGAAATGCAGCCCCAAACTTGCAAGGAAACTCCACGTGCTTCACTGTTGCCTGCAGCCACTCATTCTTCTACAACTCTCCAGCTCATTGCTATCATTTTGTTAATTGATAAAAATAAACTATTAGCATGTCTATTTTTCAAAGCATTCTTGTTTTATAGCAAGACTAAGGCTTTTTCACATTACTCTCTTTCTATCTCTCTCTCTCTCTCTCTCTCTCTCTATCTATATATATATATATATATATATATATATATATATATATATATATATATATACATTTATACACACACCACACTCACATACCTTCTCTCTCTGTTCTCACCCTGTAATGATATTTATTTCACTTTCTCCTGTGTTATCAAGAAAGGGGAGGGGCCGTAAAATCATATTACTGATTGCTGAACAACCAGTAGCTCACTATTTGGAGCTACACTACAAATACCATACTTATTAGGCAACCAGTTGCTTGCTGAAGATGATCGGAGTTGTGGTCTAACCCCAGCTGTAAAGCCCGAATTTGTTCAGAACATAATAGTTTGCTTTGTCTGGAGGAAGCCTGACAATACTGAGTATGAATGGGCTATCTGGTACCCTCTCTTCATTGTACTCTAAATTGATAGTGGGCCTTAAGTGGGTTAGAATGGGCCATGAGTTTGTTATGTTAGGACCTTGGCATCCAGCTGCTAGATGAGTTTAATTTGGATTGGGCACATGAACTTTGAAAGTGTAAAGGAGGTGGGAGAGGACAGTCTCTATCAGCAAACTATGCATTGTAGGGGTGGGCAACAGGAGGCTGTCCAGCTACTTATCTTATCTTAGCCTTTCTTCTGGATGGCCTTCAGAAAGGGCTAAGTCTTAGCTCTATTAAGGTCCAGATTTCAGCTTTATCTGTACTTTTTCAGCAGCATATGACCTTGTTACCAAATGAGTAGACAGTTGTTCATGGGATGGGTCATGCCTACCCTGTCTTTTGGCAATTCTTTTCCTCCATTAGACTTGAACGTGGTCCATGAAGTGCTTCAGAAGGCTCCTTTTCAGCCTCTTTCTTCTGTCTCGCTTTGTGTCCTCACTCTGAATACAGCTTTTCTGTTGTCAGTCGTGTCTGTTTGAAGAATTACCAAACTACAGGCTTTGTCCTCTAAGTAGGGATGGGCAAAAAGTCACATTTTTTCCCATAGGAAATTTTGCAAATAAGTACACAATTTTCCACTTTTCTAACTGAAAATTCCCATGAAACTTTGCCAGCAAATTTCCAACCTATTGTTTGTTTCAAGAGGAAATTTTCCTCAACTGAGAATCTGCAGCTGCCCTATACTTTTGATTTTTGGAGGTGGGAATTTTCCACCTCATAGAAACATACATCTTAATTTCCCACTGGCTTTTACAATAAAAGCCAATAATTTTTCACACTTCCATGTGCGTTTTGTTAGTAATGAGAGGTGTAGAGATGTTTCATGAGAGGAGAGGCTGATAAAAATAAAAATTGTGATTTCTGTAGTGTGTGAGTATATGTGACAAGTGAGATTTAGTGTTAGGGCAGTGAGGGTCAGAGAAGCGTATAGTGTGTGTGACTTTTTCATTATTTTTTAAATCATTTTTTTCATCTCTAACTTTTTTTATTGTAATATTTTTTTCTAATATTTATTTTTCTTTATAATATTTTGTTTGTTTTTGATAATTGATGTGCTCATGCCTACCAGAAAGATATGAAGAGGATGGGGAGGAACTGGAGGATCATCCTCATCAGGGGGGCTTAGGCCACACCTAAATCAGGTTACGCTCTCTGTATTGCCAAGATGAAAAGAGAGGCACCATTTGTTAGTAGCAGTACCTTTGCTACTGCCACCAACAGCCAGTCCCAGCCAGTGCCACCTGCACCAACAAGGGTTGTGACACCAGGTGCACCACCCTTGTCACCAAGCAACATAGTAGATATTGATGATTGCGCTGAGTCTTCGGTGCACTCCAAAGCTTTTTTTCACCAGATAAACCTGGAGTGGCACAGAGAGGGAATAGAATGGGGGACTGAGGATTTGGAAAACAGAGTAAATTGGGGGCAGGTTTAGTAGGTGACAGAGATTTTCTTGCGAGTGGGAAGCAGAGGATATAGTGGAGGATCCTGTGACTGGGCAGTAAGAAGAGGTTTAGGTTCTTGTGAGGAGTCAGATTCTGGCTGTGAGAGGGCAATAAGTGTGGCAGGATTCTGAGTGGTCAGGTGGAAGTGAACCAGGTTCCTGTGAGTGGGCAGGAAAAAGGGTAGGTTCCTTTGAGCGGGCCTGAAGATGTGGTGGTGGGACTGGTGACAGCAGCTATAGAGGTTGAGGAGAAGAATCAGAGAGGCAGAGGCCAAAGTTCATCATGTGCTGGGTTAGGAGCGACAACATATCTCCTTGTCCTCCTCCTGAACTGAAGTACTAGGTGTGGAGATATTTCTCCCTGGGATCTGGAACAGTGCAGCAAACTAAAAATGCTTTATGTACCCTGTGTGAATGCACAGTAAAGAGGGGAAAGGAGAGATCCCGCCTTTGCATACCTACATTAATTAAGTATATGCAGCATCTGCATCTTGATGTGTATGTGAAAAAAGGCCCACTCCCATGCCACTTCTGCTATTGACCCTGCTAGTACTTGTACTAACCCTTTTCAAAAAACAAACAAACAAGAAAATTCCATCAAGAAGACCAAACTGGCTGCTGAGACCCCCTATCAGCCAGCAGCAATCTCCCATCAGCCATTACATCCACTCAGTCTAATGCCACTACCCCCTCTAGACAGCAAACATGAGTATGGACATTTTAGTCCACACATTATACCCTATGTGGTGCAGTCACAAACATTTAAATTTGGAGGAGACAAACAGGATGCAGTGCATAACATAGCACCTAAGAACTATATACCCTGCAGAATATGAGCCCCTGTTAGCGGGATGAGTGAATTATTTTAATTAATTTGTTTATTTTTCTATATAAATAAATTGTGTGAATGTGACTGCTGCCAAACTGAGTCATATTTTTTATGTTTACTGTAGGCATTTATTTTTTACTTTAGGGTTTCCATTGTTTAGGCTATGATTTAAACAAAATATATATTTAGCCTTAATTTCAGTAGAGCAATGTTTTTGGCTATTGTGGGTCAAGCAAGAAAACGATGAAGTGTATAAGTCACAGTCATAAGTATAATATGTATAACACAACAGAACACTCATTTCTTGTGCCCTCCTATTCCATCAATAAAAGAAATACAAACAGGTATATATCAGTATAACTGAAGTGCCCGCAAATTATATATGACGTAAGCTATTAATTTGCTGAATGTACAAAAAAGAAACCATTAATGTGAATAAAGTTCCTTTCAATGAAGGGCCATAAGTTAGCAGGTAGGGGTTGCATGCAGCCCACAGGCTGTATGTTTGATACAACATCATCTGCATAGATCATCTCCTTCTTTTGTCTGCTATTTGTACCAGAAAGGTAAAAATGAAGCTTGTTTTGGGTGTTCACACAGTTAAATCTCTAAGCTGTAGTGTGTTAATAGTTCCATGAGGACTGACTGGAGAATTTCTGAATTACAGGAGGTAGAGGCACAGAAGGGGTTTATGTATATTTAAAAAAAAAAAAACAAAAAAAAAAAAAAACAGTTGTATTTTTAAGAATGGATGCCAAAATTTATAAACAATTTAAATCAACATTATAAATATGTCTCTCAGAAAATTTGATACATAGCTTATACACTATCACTTAAATCCTACATACCTCTGTTAAGAACAGGTTATTCCCAGGGGTGAGTTTCTAAAAATAAAGGAATCAGATCACCTTATTCTTAGTGGACAAAGTTTCTAAAAATAAAGGAATCAGATCATGTATTCTTAGTGGATAAAGTTCCAAAACATGTGCAGAGTCACTGATAAACTAAACCAGGTCAATAACAAAAGGTACCAGGTCACCGACAAATGGTACAGCATCACTGAACAGGTTGAAAATTACCTCTGGTTATAAGTGGCATTAAGATTTGACCACTACAACTGCCTATACTTTAGATGCAACTAGCAAAGTTATATATACATGCCCAGTGGCATGATTCTTATTTGGACCATGTCAAGTTCTAATCTATTTTTCAAAAAAGTCAATTGATTGTTGTTACTGCTTTGCAAAGATGTTACTAAATGTTTATATACATTATGGCTCTTTCTAACAATTTTACAAACATGTTTTTTATTATGCCCTATTATACCCCCCCCCCCTTTTTTCTTAAAACCTACATTATCGAGAACTTTAATGGTTATGATTTCAAAGATCTAAGGATAAGCTGATTTTAAAATTTCCAGGATTTGGTCGTGCTCTTTGTTCTGCTTCCAGTGATGTGTTTTTTGTTTATTTTTTTTTCCTTCAGGAACTATCTAGACCAGGGGTGGACAGTTTGTGTGCAGCCATTCAGTTGTTGGACTACAACTGAATGAAGATAATGATGAGAATTGTAATCCAACAACAACTGAAGGATTGCAAAATGTCTAACCCTGATTGGTTCTAAATCAAAAAGTGAAATATGCATTATTGTTTTTTACCTTAACAATGTAACTCTGAAGATCGGGTTGATCTTATTTATGAAGTATCTCACATAATTACATTACTTTTTTTTAAGTGAGCCATTTCCAATGTATGTTCTTACAGACCTGCATACATTACTAAAGCTTGATTCTCAATGCCTTGGATACTACTGTTATCACTCAGAGAGTTAAAGGGACTCAATACCTTGGTACAACTTAAAATGGGATTTGTGTATGCTTTCAGATCAAGCCTTTTCTCTTAGTCCTTGTAGAGCACAGGAACCATAGAGCAAAGTCCCCTCCTCCCCACAGAGCACGCTCACTTTTAACATTTAACATGGTTAAATGAAAAAAAAAAAACAGAAGTGGAATAGTAAAGGGAATCCCCTGAATCAGGGAATCCAAGTGGACCTCCCCGTGCCTGGGACTCCAAATATTGGGGTCTTCTCAAGGAGGGAAGTGCTTTGTTCCACATGGATTAAGAGAAAAGGATTTATCAGTAAGTACACAAATATCCCCTATACTGTTACGTACTGTGTGATACACAATAACCATGGGTATATACCAAAGCAGGGCTCAAAATTGAATTGGAAATTGAAGCTATGTATGGAAATGGAAACATTCGAGAGTTGGGAGAGGTTTATCATGGCCTGGCATCTTGGGTCTAATAGCTACTCTTCAAGTTGAAGTTTTTACTGAAGCATATACTATCTGGGAAGCTCTGGTGGCACTCAGGATCTCCTCTTATCATGACCTGGTGTCCTGGATCTAATAGCTCCACTTCCCTTTAAGTTAGTGTTCTTACTGCAGTATATATGACTGTAAGACAGTGTATGCCTCAGTAAGAATGCCAACTTGAAGGGAAGTTGAGCTAATAGATGATGCTGGCTCACGATATAGAGGAGATTATGAGTGCCACCGGAGCTTCCCTGATAGTGTATGTTGCAGTAAGAATGTCAACTTGAAGGGGAGCTAATAAAGCTGCAAAAACCAGGGTAAACAAATGTCTATATCACGAGTAAATGGGTTAATCTACAGCCCTGTATTGCTAGAGTTGCTTAAATCCTGTATGTAAGAAGTCCAGATGGAACAAATATAATCACTTACAGGGCTGAATTTATCAATAGGCAGACAAGGCACCTGTCTAGGATGCCAGATTTTTAGGGGCGCCTGTCAATGTCTTGTCACGCCCACTGGCCCGCCCACTTGGTGGTCCCCAGAAAACGCTGTGAGGTGAGTGCGCTCCCCACTCAGGAAGTTAGCTTACATGTTTTCAGAGCGGCTGAGCTGCCCAGACCCCCTTTCCCCCCATGAGTCTCTTGCTTACTTCCTTTTGAAGTCTCGTAGGGCAAAGTGGTAATACTCTTCCACTCACTACGCATATCTTGCGTGGCTGCTTATATTCAGGAGACAGTAAGAAAGTGCAATCTGCATCCATCTGCGCCTCCCTGCATTGCTAGGTGAGACGAACACTGTCACGTCACTGGCAGCCACTGACAAGAAGGTGAATTAAACTTCCTGTCAGTTTATATTGAAAACAAAGCAGCAAACATTGAGAAAGAAGGGGTGAGAAATAGAGCTGTGTGTCTATGTGACAGTAGCTCCCCTATGTGTGGGTGAGAGCTGTGCGTGTGTGAAGAATCTATTGGGCATATATTCATATGTGTTGTGGCTTAGCTGGAAGACCTGTGGGATGTAATAATGAAAAAAATGGGCTTGTTGGTACATGAGAATGGAGAAAAAAACCTAGCAGAGTCAGAGTTGGAGAGAGAGACATTTGGATGGAAGGGGTGAGACCTATCTGAGGAAGAGAGAATCCTAGAAGGAAGAAAATGATAGTGGGGAGACATGGGTGGAGGTGGTGAGCAGGGAGAAAAATAGGGGGAGGAAGAGACAAATTGGATGAGAGGAGAGAAATCTGGTGTGTGTGTGTGTCATATGTCCCTGGAGGAGTGTTGGAGTCCTCTGTGTAGACAAGGAACATTAGAGGGGCTTCTATGATACCTGCTCTGAGGGGAGAGATCTGACTGCAAGGGAGAGTGAGATATACCTAGGGGAGTAAGATTTGTTAAACTTGTTAGTGTGTAGAGACTTGTGGGGATGGCTAGAGATCTGTTGGAAGGTGAGATAGCTTATATCTGGCTCCTATATGAAATATGCCTACCTAGGTAAGTGTCTTACACATGTAAAACTATAGATATATCTGACAAGACCTGACTTTCAGTTCTGTTGGTTGGTGGATGAGCGGGGACCTGCCTGGAGAGGAGGATAAGGCCTGCTCAGTGGTAGATAGACTTGAAGGATGGGGAGTCACATGTGTGGGAGTGAGAGAGAAAGCAATGTATACCTGACTGCAATATAATGGACTTCTATCTAGCTAAGTTCTTCTGCTAAACACACAGTAATTGCATAGATACACTTGACTGCTGTATGATGGACTCCTACCTAGGTAAGTCCTTGTGTTTGCAATTATGTAGTTTTGAAAATTAATAAATAAGGGAGCGCTATCGGACTACAAATGGAAATGTAATCAAAGATAATATGAGCAGCTACAGGATATATAGTTCCATTCACATAAAGAACACAACAGAATAATAAATTATAATATCCTAGCGCTATAAATAACCAACTCTGAAATCTCAAAAAATATATATGGATGTCCAGCCTGGATATGTGTACAAAAATAGGAAAATATATTGGATAAAAAGCACAAGAAACTGTATTGTTCTGTCTCTAGAAACTAATATATCAATTTCCCTGTACACTTACACGAAAATATCAAAGTCAGAGAAAAAAATCACAATTGGAATACATATAAACGTGACCCAGAAAATGTATCCACGTGACAGAGAAATACAGGGAAATATAAAACAATACTTAATATGGGGGGGAAGACTGGAATCACAGAGAGAAACGGGGTGTCCCATGTGGCCCTCGTACAATACCCAATTATTGTACTCAGACGTCTGTGGTGGCAGCACAGCTAAAAATACGGTGTTGAATACATCTTTTTCTCCTTTCATACTGTCCTTCTCTGTTGCGAAACTAAAGGTCTGAAGTCTACTATCAGCAAGTGTGCACACGAATAATAAGAAATATTTACCCTAAGTGAAGACGGCAATGGTGAGTACACTGTGACTGATCTCATATTAGATTTCATCTGGTGCTGTGCAGTACAAGTGGTGGTTTCGGATGTCGGATTTGATTTAACCATAAAATCTTGGAATCAATAATTCACTATATTACCAAGTGAAAAAATATATGGTAGTCAGAGTGAGGAGGTTGCATAATTAGATCTCCTGAAGAACTGACCACCGAACCACGTCTGGCACATATTTATGAACATATCCCGTTGACCCTTGTAAGTCTTGGTGGCACCATATAAGCACAGACTGTGATATGTTACAGAAGATTTTGGAGATAACACAACAGTGGAGGTTAAAAGATATTGGAGAGTGACTCTTCGAGCTTTTTGAATACTATCAGTATTTCTCTTCTTTTTTAATCATTTTTTATGATTTGTTAACACTATCATATATGTTTCTAGTCATTTATATGTGGAGATTAGACCGTGACTATCATTGAGTACAATAATTCGGTGTTGTACGAGGGTCACGCAGGACGCCTAGTTTCTTGCTGAGGTTCCGGTCTTCCCCCCCATATTGAGTATTTTATATTTCCCTGTATTTCTCTGTCACGTGGATACATTTTCTGTGTTACAGTTTTATGCATTATAATTACTGTTTGTAACAGAAACACTTGCCTAGGTGAGAGTCCATCATACAGCAGTCAGGTGTATCTATATAATTACTATGTGTAACAGAAGGACTTACCTAGGTAGGAGTCCATCATACAGCAGTCAGGTGTATCTATAAAATTACTGTGTGTAACGAAGGCCTTACCTAGGTAGGAGTCCATCATACAGCAGTCAGGTGTATCTATAAAATTACTGTGTGTAACGAAGGCCTTACCTAGGTAGGAGTCCATCATACAGCAGTCAGGTGTATCTATAAAATTACTGTGTGTAACGAAGGCCTTACCTAGGTAGGAGTCCATCATACAGCAGTCAGGTGTATCTATAAAATTACTGTGTGTAACCGAAGGCCTTACCTAGGTAGGAGTCCATCATACAGCAGTCAGGTGTATCTATAAAATTACTGTGTGTAACCGAAGGCCTTACCTAGGTAGGAGTCCATCATACAGCAGTCAGGTGTATCTATATAATTAGTGTGTTTAACAGAAGGATTTACCTAGGTAGGAGTCCTGCTTATTTCTGTGTAATAAATGTGTGTAGCAGAATGACTTTCTTACATAGGAGAACTACACATAACAGGCATGTCTATATAATAACTGTGTTTAACATCTCACTCACTCCGTGCATACATTTTGGAAGCCAAATAGGGCTTCTATAGTTGTTTCATCATTGATATGTTTATTTCCACCATGAAATTGGTTGACATTTTGGATTCTAGTTCTGATTGACAGTCCCATCCAAGTGCAAGTGTCCAGTCTGCATTGAAAAATACATTTTCCCATTTGGTGCTAAAAGAAACTTTAGACCTACAGCCCAAACTAGTTCTTGGAGTTTCACCAATATTGGCATGAAAAGGGCCCTGATGAGTACTGCGAGCTTTTTTTAAAAATAAGTAAATTGGAATAGTAGAACCAAATATATTAGCGTTTACATTTAAAAACCAAGAAAACATATGGCCATAAAGTAGTTTGTGCAAATGCTCATTAGAGGGCATGTTACTATAGGTAGGGTTATTTAGGTTATAATGATTGATGGAATTGTCCTCAGATGTTTAAGAGCCCATCCCTCACTAATGAAGTTCTCTCAAAAACTCTAACATACACTGTTGCCATCATAGTCACTGTCTCCAATATACACTGTCCCACTGTGAGACCTCTCTGGCATTCAGTGGGTTAAAAAAACTTTAAGAGCAACATTACTTTTTATTTGGTCCCTGTGGTGCAGTTGTTTTGCTCCAAAATTGTACCACTTTAAGAAAAGTGGTGCAATTAATTTGAATATTTGAAAATTTAACACATTACTGTAAAGAATAGATCTGATAGGCATGACCAAAAAAGTGGGTGTGTTTAAATATGAGAGAGTGTGATTAGGGGTGGGACAAAGGCAGGGCTATGGGCTCCATAAGATGTTGTGCCTAGGAGCACCTGAGATATAAATCCAGGCCTGATCACTTACATATTGGGATTCATTATTATTTAGCTGATAAATATATATAGAAGATAGAGACAGATAAGTGCACGCTTTAAAGAGTATGATAATATACAGACCAATATGCTGGCACGTTTATGTCAATATATATACAGAAAAGTGTTTGCACTGATGTCTCTGTGAACATAGAGACAGATAATTGTTTGTAATTGTTTGAACTAAAGCCTGACAGTGAATGGGTTAAAGTTGGTGGCATTTATCCCTCTGTAGCAGTAAAAGCCTGGCAGTGAAGGGGTTACAGTGGGTGGCATCTCTGCCTGTGTAGTAGTACTGTACAAGCCTTGCAGTGAAGGGGTTACAGTGGGTGGCATCTCTGCCTGTGCAGCAGTACTGTACAAGCCTTGCAGTGAAGGGGTTCCAGTGGGAGGCATCTCTGCCTGTGTAGCAGTACTGTACAAGCCTTGCAGTGAAGGGGTTACAGTGGGAGGCATCTCTGCCTGTGTAGCAGTACTGTACAAGCCTTGCTGTGAAGGGGTTCCAGTGGGAGGCATCTCTGCCTGTGTAGCAGTACTGTACAAGCCTTGCTGTGAAGGGGTTCCAGTGGGAGGCATCTCTGCCTGTGCAGCAGTACTGTACAAGCCTTGCTGTGAAGGGGTTCCAGTGGGAGGCATCTCTGCCTGTGTAGCAGTACTGTACAAGCCTTGCTGTGAAGGGGTTACAGTGGGTGGCATCTCTGCCTGTGTAGCAGTACTGTACAAGCCTTGCAGTGAAGGGGTTACAGTGGGTGGCATCTCTGCCTGTGCAGCAGTACTGTACAAGCCTTGCTGTGAAGGGGTTCCAGTGGGAGGCATCTCTGCCTGTGTAGCAGTACTGTACAAGCCTTGCTGTGAAGGGGTTACAGTGGGAGGCATCTCTGCCTGTGCAGCAGTACTGTACAAGCCTTGCAGTGAAGGGGTTCCAGTGGGAGGCATCTCTGCCTGTGTAGCAGTACTGTACAAGCCTTGCTGTGAAGGGGTTACAGTGGGTGGCATCTCTGCCTGTGCAGCAGTACTGTACAAGCCTTGCAGTGAAGGGGTTACAGTGGGTGGCATCTCTGCCTGTGTAGCAGTACTGTACAAGCCTTGCTGTGAAGGGGTTACAGTGGGTGGCATCTCTGCCTGTGCAGCAGTACTGTACAAGCCTTGCAGTGAAGGGGTTCCAGTGGGAGGCATCTCTGCCTGTGTAGCAGTACTGTACAAGCCTTGCTGTGAAGGGGTTACAGTGGGTGGCATCTCTGCCTGTGCAGCAGTACTGTACAAGCCTTGCAGTGAAGGGGTTACAGTGGGTGGCATCTCTGCCTGTGTAGCAGTACTGTACAAGCCTTGCTGTGAAGGGGTTACAGTGGGTGGCATATCTGCCTGTGCAGCAGTACTGTACAAGCCTTGCAGTGAAGGGGTTCCAGTGGGAGGCATCTCTGCCTGTGTAGCAGTACTGTACAAGCCTTGCTGTGAAGGGGTTACAGTGGGTGGCATCTCTGCCTGTGAAGCAGTACTGCACAGTTTTTGTCCCCTATGCCATATGCTGAATAAACATAGAACAACAGTGTCAATTCTTCAAAGAGAACTTGATATGGGTTGGGTTAAAGGTGGGGATATGGGTGGGGCTAGGTATGGAAACTGGTGGAGAGTAACTTTTCAGGCCTGGCTAGTAGTGCTATACCAAAGCATCACCAAGATTCCAGGGAGGAAAAGAGAAAAACCCCTCCAAACACAGACCAGTTTAAACAGAAATTAACTAGTAGAACATGAGTTGGCAATGAATAACAATGATGCAAACCAAAGAACAGGAATAAACAGGTTACTCATCAAAATAAAATCAAGAAGGACATCAACACAGGCACAGTGGCCTGTAGGACCTTCTGGCATAATGGACTTCAGCCACATGAGAATCAGCCAGACTTTTTCCCATACTAACCCACTTCTGCCCCCATCCTGGCATTTGATGTAAGCTATTTCTGTCACAGTGCCAGATTAGATTCATCAAGGGGACCTCCAAAAGGACTGAGATCAATGCTGCAGGGCTAGCCGAATCACCTAAAGGTCCACTGATGGGTGGAATTCTCTGTCCTGACTCAAAGACCCTAGATATTTTGAGGGCACAGAGTACCACTCCAGCCTATCATAGTGACTGTGACTATGATATATTTGGGGATAACAAGCAGCCATCCCAGAGACAGATGAGATTTCTGAAGCCACCAAGTAAGGTCATCCTTTGTCCAGTCAGGCAGATACATGACACAGAAGAGGTGACCCTGTTGTCTGGACCAATTCCTCTGAATGTCCAGCTGAAGCTTCCATATAGGGAACTGATCAAACAGGAATGTCTCCAGAGTAGAGATTAGACGGCTTATTATCGTCATATACTCCCACACCTTAACAGACAGCATTAGATCATGCTTAACTTACCTTCATTGAAAAAGGTAAATTTCACCCTTTCCCTTGATGATACTTATGGTGCTATTTCTTCTTTTATTCCCTCTACATTATTTGTTATAATAACTAAGGAGTAAACAAAAATAGAAGTTATATTAGCAACAATTCTGGGTCAGGGGTACAATCATGTAGAAAAATCAAAACAGAAAGATGCAACTCTCTAAGTGTAGACTGTTTTTGAGTACGTTGACCACCACCAATGACTATAACCTTCTTAGTGCTCAATGATCTCATTCACATGTTCCTGAGGCATGAACCAGCATTGCAGTATAACAGCATTCACTGGATCATCCCCAGTGAAGGTGTGTGTTGGTCTCCTTGTTCTCGTTCTTCTCCCCTCAGACTTACTCTTTCAGCTGCACAATTTACCCAGAGTGTACTGAATGGATCCTCCAGTATAATATCTTCACCTTACTTGGGTCTCAACAAAGCTCTATATCTAATAAGAGGCAACTGACATCAAAATGTTTTACCGGGGGCAAAATAAGAAGTCCTTAGGGAATGACTTAAACAGATATACAAGCATGTACAACCATGCTAAATTAAGTGATATTCTGATCAATTCCAAAAAATACAATGGTAGAAAAATATTTATTGTATCACAGATACATCCAAAAGGATAAAAAACACTATTTAAAAGACTAGCACATACAGTCCTGTAAAGATCAGTAAATTAAAATCAATATATTAAAAATATATGGAAAAACTACTACTCTTTATCCTATGCATAACATGGTTTAACACCACTTCACCAGGGGTCTATCATTAGGGGTACAAACAGGATTTTTTTTGGTCTTTTTAGACTCTTTTAGGTGTCTAAATTCACACATTTTATTTTATAATTAGACTAATCAAATACATATAATGACATTGAACCCACGGACTTACCGTTTAATCTGTATATTTATGACATAGGACAGATTGTCCTTGAACATGGATATTTCATTTGTATTCAGTATTACTATGTTTTTTCTTTTCAATGCTTTCTATAATTGATGTCTTTTAAGAAAACTGTTTGATTTAGTTTCTTTACCCATCATTTTGGGACATTATAGGCATCTTACTTTGTATGTAATTAAAGATGAATACTCTTTTAAGACCTTACAGACAACATTGTATTTAAGCAACCGGACAGTAATCCAGTTGGTTGCCCGTCTTGTCATCAATTGACAGTTGCCGATTCCGGCTTAAATAGCTGACTATTTCGGAGTATCCAAGTGATGAGCCTTAGAAGAAGCTTGTGTTTAGTGAAACACGCGTTGGCTTCGTTTTATCATGAAAGAATATGATCTCTCTTTTCACATACTGCTCTAAATAATCTTTTAGAGATTGCTAACTATTAATACTTTCACTGTTTCTTTTGATTAACAAAAAGGTCCTTTTTAGGGCTAGTAATTGGTATTTAAGGCCCTTTTTAGGGCTGGTATTATATGGTAATTTTGCTTTTTTACAGCTCTTTGATTCCTACACTTGTGTTGGATCTTCCTGCCTTTTTTTGGGCATCATTTTGCAGCTGTAATTTTCTTTAATGGCAAGCTGGTTAGTGCCCTGGCATTTAATCTATACAGCTATTCTCCTACTTAGTCTGTAATCTTATTTACACTTTTGGCAAGCCGGTTTATGCCCCGGCAATGAAATAGGTGTTTAGCTTTAACTCTTGGCAAGCCGAATTATGCTCCGGTAATTAGATAGGAGTTCATCATTCCTCTTTTTTGCTGATTACTTATTGCTATGGTTTATATCATTGAAGTATAGCATAGATTACCGATTAACCTAAAAACCTTTTTTGAGTTCATTTAAAGTTATCGCGCTCGATGGCAAGATGGTTTTTCAACTGCCCTGGTATTCTAATAAAAACTAAGTTTAACACTTGGCTCATATAGGACATTACAGGTTTTAATCATTATACACTGGATCTTAGAACCAGTTATAGGTCCTTATTAGTTTTTGTAAAAGCTCTTTTGAGAGCTGGTAATAGGGTTAACAAAGCCGAAACCACGGAGGTAATATCTAAATGTCTGTGCTTTCACTAACACTTAACCCTCTGTAGGTGTATCTGCCAATTATCTGTTTCAGTGGCATCACCAATATCCACCATTATTTTAAAATCATGGGGATATATAGGGTGCTATTATCTGATATATCTTGCTAGCACAGTTCTTTCAAGTAACATAACATAGTAACATAGTAAGTTAGGTTGAATAAAGACACAAGTCCATCAAGTTCAACCCTTGCCTCATACCCCAGTGACTGAGAATTTTATATCTTTCCTGCTACTAAATAAGTTAGTCTTTATCAGACCTTCCTGATCTGCCTACTAATAAAAAGTATAACTTTGTATGTTCCTTTTGAAAGAAATGTATCTAGTCTTCTCTTAAATGTACTGGCAAGCCAGTAAACTTTTGCCCCGGCAGTACATTATGTTTGGCGTATTATTTTTCTTTGTATATATATATATATATATATATATATATATATATATATAATATGTGTGTATTAAAAGTTAAGCTTTAATCCTTCACACACTTGAGTTTCAGATCACGCTAATGATTTGTTTGAGTGCTATTTTGGCAGGGCTTCCTTTTCTATTGTACTGTGTCTTCCTTCCCTGCAGCACCTTATGGTTTCATAGTGTGATTTAGTATTGAATATAACCCAAGTTTACATTAGCAATCGCAAAATAAAAAAAACAACAAAAAAAGAATACAACTCCTGCTTTATTGGACAGCTTTATGAAAGATTTCCTAAGTTAGAGCCACTTAGATCTATGCTCTAAGTTTATTTCTACTTTAATCTCATTAACAGAGACAGGAGAAATTCTGGAGCAATCCAATGGTGCTATAAAGGAGAAATAAGAACATTCTCATTGATTAAACATGGATTTCAACCCTGTGAGCACTTTGTTTTGGAGGGAGACCTCTCTAGTCTTATTAATGGGACTTTTTATTTGGCTACTGTAATGCAGTCGGTTTGCTCATCAGCCTCATTATCGATCTACTCCCTTTATAATCATCATCCTTTTATCATATATTGCATAGCCTCACCACCATCATCTGTTTATCATGTATTGCATTACCTCCATATCTATTTTTTCTTTATACATGCTTCTTAACTTGCCTTCCTTTCTTTTATTATCAAGATTTCTCAAATTCACTGTACTCATAAAACAATATAAAATACAATACATAAAACATACACATTATATTGAGCATAAATTCACTATACTTTATCCTCTTTTTTCATCTTATTTATCTTTTTATATAATTATAGATTATAAAAACAAAAGAAATATAATTGAGTGTACAGAAATAGCTTTGAACCTTGAAAAATTACTTACATTTAAAAAATATTTGTTGCTGGCAGGTTTTTGCTGGGCAGCTCTTTCCATTATTTCCTCAAGAATTGATAATATATACATCTGTTTCAGTTAAAACATAATTAGATTCTCATAAGACAGGAAGTAGAATCACTGACTCTGTAATAATACTGTAGGCAGCAAATACATTTCACACTCTTCCTGCTATATGACCCATCACACTTTGCTTTGTTGTTAATAACCCATTCTTTAGCCTTGAAAGGACTCTAGATATGTTGATGATTGTATCTTTTTTATGCACTCAATTGAATTTACTCTGTAAAGACACATATTTGTCACAGGTTTCTTTTCTAAATCATGAATCCTTTGTTTTAAAAATAGCTTTGCTTCCAAGTAGTAGTTATTAGATCTAACCTTATATGTCGTTTTTTGTGCAGGCTGTGCTTAAAGCATTCATGGTATGTGTCTTCCATAATCTTATAAAGAAAAATATTTTGGCTCCACAAATTAAGATAATTACGAAGGTTATATCTTGCTTAACAAACAACTGAAATTAAATAATATTGTTTACACACAAATGGGAATTCTAAAGTACATTACTCAGCTCTAGTCCCAGATAGTTAACCATTCAAATCACAGTATATCCAATGTTTTCACTGGCTTAACTTGTATACAAATCTGCATAAACCAAAGAATAGAAAATATGAAGAGACACCAGCACAATCATAGTGTTTATTTAAAACTGTATATTCAAAAATTAGAAGGACAAGTGACAGTACAAACAAGTTGATCAAACCAGGTGTGCAGCATCACAACAGGTTCTTTATCACAGTGGTATTGGCACATTTGTAAGGAAGTATTGATCACTGAACATCCCTCTTGACAAGATCACATTATCTGTAAATAATACTCATGAATTTCCCTGAGGAAGCATTGCATTGGCTGTGAAATGCACTGGACATGCAATAAATACTACTTTTAGGGCTTGATTCAAATGTTGGAGATAAAAAAACCGGTAGGGCAAAATGGAAACCTACCGACAAAAGAAAATATCTTGGTCGGTATCCAAATGTCCTACCAGCTAAAAGCACAACGGACCTTAAGCCACAAAAATGGTCTTGTGGTGAAATGCCTGATATCTGCATATAGCGTTTGGTGTTTGGTTTGGTGTTGCGTATAGCATTTGACATTTAGAGTCAGGTGAACTGTGTATAATTTTTGGCGAGTAGTGTATGGAGAATTGCATTTGGCGATTGCATATAGCATTTGGTGAATTGTATATAGCTTTTGGCCTACAG